>OMNZ01109480.1:8220-21702 GCA_900303255.1 Lesueurigobius sanzi | reverse complement strand
GTTTGAGTTTTTACCAAAAAGTTCTATTTTGGTTTCATCTGACCATATGACATTTTCCCAGTCCTCTTCTGGATCATCCAAATGCTCTCTAGCAAACTTCAGACGGGCCTGGACATGTACTGGCTTAAGCAGGGGGACACGTCTGGCACTGTAGGATTTGAGTCCCTGGCGGCGTAGTGTGTTACTGATGGTAGCCTTTGGTACTTTGGTCCCAGCTCTCTGCAGGTCATTCATTAGGTTCCCCCGTGTGGTTCTGGGATTTTTGCACACCGTTCTTGTGATCATTTTGACCCCACGGGATGAGATCTTGCGTGGAGCCCCAGATCAAGGGAGATTATCAGTGGTCTTGTAGGTCTTCCATTTTCTAATATTTGCTCCCACAGTTGATTTCTTCACACCAAGCTGCTTACCTGTTGCAGATTCAGTCTTCTCAGCCTGGTGCAGGTCTACAATTTTGTTTCTGGTGTCCTTTGACAGCTCTTTGGTCTTGGCCATAGTGGAGTTTGGAGTGTGACTGTTTGAGGTTGTGGACAGGTGTTTTTTATACTGATAATGAGTTCAAACAGGTGTCATTAATACAGGTAAAGAGTGGAGGACGGAGGAGCCTCTTAAAGAAGTTACAGGTCTGTGAGAGCCAGAAATCCTGCTTGTTTGTAGATGACCAAATACAGATTTTCTGGATTTTTTTTCTCTTTTTCTCTCTCATGGTTGAGGACTACCTATGATGAAAATTACAGGCCTCTCTCATCTTTTTAAGTAGGAGAACTTGCACAATTGTGGCTGACTAAATATTTTTTTCCCCCACTGTATGTGTGTCCTCTTGTCTGTCCTTAAGTGTGTGTGGTCTGTGCACAGATCTTTAGTCTCAAAAGATTAAAAATCATCTAGTGTGTGTGCACCTTTAGTCACGTACACATTTCAGCCTCCCCTCACATTCTAACCATTACTCCCAGAACTTAGCTTTTGTTCTCACTCCATCATCAAACAAACCAACACCATGTAGAGAAAGCTGAACAAGTTATTTTCAGGACTGTTTTGTATTAGTAGTGTTAGTGATGTTCATTTTTACATCTTACACCTATTTTACACCTGTTAATCTGTATTTGGAAGTATTTTTTACTACTTTAGTAATTTAATCCATCAGTTTCTAAGTGGAATTCCCCACATTAGGGCATCATCATTAAACTGATGTATAACTATCACCAGAAGGTATCACTTCCCTTTTAAAACAAGCTCATGGAGTGTTCTCAAAACCCCAGAATAACCATTTTGAAAATTATCATCAGCCTTCTGTTGTTTGTACTGGTAATTTTTTTTTAAACTGCGAGAAAACCCTGAAGCGGAAGCACCGACTCTTTAGAGACTCTTTGCATGAAAGCGATAACGTGTTCTTGTTCAGTATTTGCATATGGGGTTTCCGTGGGTGGGAAGTAATAATATTGGTAATATTAGTTTCTGTGGGATTCTGAACTCTGTTTTTGTTTGACATTTAATTGTTTATTCAGCAAGAAAACATTGCACACAAATAAATAAATAAAACCAATAAATAACAATAATTGCACATATTATGGAGGGACACATGTAGTAAAACATTATAAAGTATAGGCCTACATGTAGGATCTCAGCGTGGGCGGAACTTGACAATGGGAGGGAAATGTCAAAGTGTCCAAATGCGCGTAAGCACAAGACCGTTTCTTTGCATGGCTTTCCACTTCAGTTTCACTTCCGGCGCTTGCTGTCAGCTGTAAATACTCTCAGAGCAACAAGGTGACAACCACCTCACTCTGAACGTACACAAACTCTGCGGGCTTCCTGTGGCTTCCTTCCAATCTGCAGCTCTCTGGTTTCCCCGCATTGGTTCAAACTTGATCTGTGTGATAAACTGCAGAAAGGCAGTCTCTACTCATTGAGATTCCAACTTATAGGTGTTTAGTAACTGTTAAGCTCCACGTCACACAGAGAGAGTGACACATCGTTCATGTTAAGGTCCCGTCCCTTTTCTATTAGAGGGAAAGACGAAAGAGAGGTCAACATGGGGAAAGTCCGCTCCATTTGTGCTGTTGTCAGATCAGTTTCTGTGTTATTGTCCATTTGATTATTAGAACGATAGCTACTGTATGTCTCCACAATATTGTTATTTTGAAGTAGTCCTTTGTATGTCCCTGTGTAATTGCTTTGATTGTGGCACCAAACACATGTATTAGCCCCAGAGCAGGCACAAAGTGGGGCATTAGTCCTGTACCCTGATGTCACCCTGACCAGCTGTAGTTCTGGGAGCTTCTCGTCCTCATTGTCACTTTCATGGACACAGAGCGTTAACAGTTTCTGGCTGTGATATATGCCAGACTTGTTCAAACATCCACCGTCCTGCTCCTCCAGGTTTAGTGAAGAGGCGTCAGAGTGGCAGCTGAACCCCATCCCGCTGTCATCGGTTTTGGCGGTGCTAAGAGCGCCACTTCCTTCGCCCTGAATTGGGAAGTTGCTGCAGATGCTGTCTTGCACCCCTATGCTGCCACACCCACTGTCCTCCTGTCCCGTAGGGTCAGCGGGGGCCTTCATGCTGACTCCGCTGTCGGTGCTAGGCCTCCTGTCGTCCTCGCCGCTTTGCTGATCGGTGACATAAGCTGAGGGAAGGTTTTTGAAAGGGTGATTGACTTCTGTTTCGGCTCTAAAGAGGAACCAGCCCTTGTCTGTCACAACTTCCATTGGGCCTTCTCCAACTGACAGTGGATGCCACCCACTAGCAGGGGATTTCTGAAAAGAGGAGCAGATCAGTGAGCTACTCTATTTTCAATTTCCTGCCTGGACTTGACAGTTCAGCTTGAATCATTCTTCAACCATTCTGTGTCTAATCTTTCTAACCAATGCAAGGTTTCTACAGTTTATATAATTTACTTTGTACTCACCAGTGCAGGAGGAGTCTTCACTGAAGGTTTTATATAGCAAAGAATTAAGGTGGCTATGAATGCAGTTATTATCAAAAAACCCGAAACAGTCATCGATACAATCGCAGTTATGATCCATTCTGTAAAATAAATGTAACAATTATATTATGTTTTAAACCCTCCTTGTTACACTTATACAGTTGTGGCCAAAAGTTTACAAACCCTTTTATGTTTACCCTTTTAATCTGTTGGCCATTTTACATGAATGACTATGAATGATAACACAATCTTTTCTCCACTCAAGGGTAGTGGTTGTGTAAAGTCATATATTGTGAAAGAACTGAGTTTACTCTTTTGAAACCAAAAGGAGACAGAAACTACTCAAATGTCAACTGCCAGGAAAATTGTTCAGGAGCAAAGAAAAACTCACTTCAGCTGAAATACAGGACTCTGTCTCTCTGGAAAAAAATGTTTGTTTCAAGATGCACAATTTGTAATCTTTGAATCAGGGACATTTGGCTAGTTTCTCTAGTTGAAAAGCGTAAACAAACAGATTTTTTTGACTAAGTGGCTTCACGCAACCACTAACCATGAGAGAAAATAAAAGCTTTTGTGTTATCATTCACACTCCATGAAATGCAGAAGTTTACTTTTGGCCACGACTGTATAATGATAGAAAGCTTCTCACCTTGTTCTGGTAACACGAGGCATTGTTGAGGGGACAGGCCAGTGGACACACCTCCATTCCCCTCCACTTTGACAGTGATGCAGTATTCTTTGCCCCAGTGCAATGAAGTAAAAATCTTCTCATTCTGGTGTTCCCAAATTTCGTCTTCGAGATTAGTAGTTGTAGTCTACAGAGACAAGATGTGAAAAATGTGAAGATTAAGTAAGATATATCAGTACGCTCTATTGTTCTAAGCATTTATGCCTACCTTATTTTTGCCCTTCTCTTCCAGGTAGATGGTGTAGGTAATCCCAAATGGAAAGAGCTTTCTTAAAATAGGCTTTTGGTGGACATGGACTGTCAGGGATCTTGAAGTAGCCGATATAGTAAAGGAAGGGGGCAGCAATTCACCTTTAAAAGAGAACATAAACATCTATTTCAACCACGGTACTCAGGACACTCATCACACCAATATAAAGTCTGTGAAGCTTACCTGAATTTGGCACAATTTTCTTTGATGCCCACTCAGAGCGGGCACTGCCTGCCTCTAGCTGTACTCTGACCTTGTAGGTTGCTCCATAATCTTCTATAAGGTCACTTAAGCAGCAGAAGTTGTTGGTTATGTTTGTACATTTGTCGACCCTTTCCCACTCTCCGGCATACCTTGTCATAAAATGGAAATGAATATACTGTATGGTTTGAAAAGTTTGCCGTTTTGGGGTGTTGAGACCTACCGGGCAAACTGTACATTATAGTGCACGTCAGATGGGGCATCGGTGGGTTTGTCCCAATGTACAATCACCTCTCCATCCAAAATATTCTCTTTCAAGTTGTCTGGTTCAGGCAGCGTAACTCCTATAGGGACAAAAGGTTGATTATTAATTCAGTTAAATGGTAAATAATTAAATTAGACTATAGCAAAATACTTGATTTCATAATGAATTATATATTTTCTGTCTGGAAGTGGGGTCCGAGGAATCCTTGTTGGCCTTAGAGGAAGTCCAAATATGTACAGTAAATATTCAGGAACATACAGTTATTGCTGTTACGGTCTATTTCTGAATTTATAATTCTAGTGGGGGTGGAGGGGGCACGTCAAGACTATAAGGGGGCCGTGACACTGGAGAACAGTTATATTGTCATTTCTTATGTCATACAGGTTTACATTTTATTACCAAATCATGTGAAAGCCATTGAAGCAAAACAAATGCCATTTTAACTTGCATCTGTGTCAAATACTCACAACTTTACTTCTAGCAATAACATTTAGAAATAACAGATAATAAAGAATGTCTACCTGAAGCACAGCTGGCACAGGCCACCAAAAAAAGCAGGATCTTGTGACTGAAATCCATTATTCCTCTTCAATAGTAGCAGTCAGTGCTGGAGTGTAATCCAAAGAAACATCTACATTTGCTCAAGTAACCCAATCTACCAAAAGCAGTTCATTTTTTGTTATCTGTATGAGATTATTTACATAACTTTGGCCAAACCTATAGCTTTCCTCTCTATCTGTGCTCCCTCTCCACCCTCCTGCCCTGATGTGTTTCCTGTCAGTGACGTGTGGCTCGGTCTTGTAGCTCTCTCTCTCCTTCCCCTTTTGTATTTTTCTACACATGTTCCCACACAGTAGCTTCATGACGTCTTAAAACTCGCTATGTTAATTTTAGTTTCACAAAAAAAACGGGATGTAAGTGTTCCCCAATCACTTTCATTAAGCAACAATGTGAACCAAATGGACTTGTGATACTTGGCCACAATATAATATGAAAATGATACAATAATCATGATTCCACCATGTAGCTTTGGTCATTTCTATCACTTTGACCTTTTGTGTAGTCACATTGAAACGGTGATAGTAATAGTATGTCATTGTCTTATTTTCTGATGTGCCTTCCCATTCGACTCTTCATCTGTCATTCTCTGGAACTACTGTTAGATCTCCTCCTGTGACTTCTTCTGTGTGTGCACTTAGACCTTCTGTCTAGTCACGCTTCATGTATGACTATACAGTTCTGTTTCCACCACTGATCTCCTGTCAGTTTTGGTTTCTGTCTTTCAATCACCTGATAAACTGTGGTCATCTGGAGGAAAGTCCTCGAAGAAAACCCTTCTCTTCAAAAAAAAAAAAAAATAAAATGTTGTTTCATGTGCTGGATCGCCCTCTAGTGGCCAGTCTCGCTCATCAGATAGAGGGAAGATGAAGTTAGCGATAGTCAGGGCCGGCCCAAGCATTCATGGGGCCCTAAGCGGAATATGTTATGCCCTAGCAACTTCAATTTCATTTCAAATAGATATATATTGCCCTAAATGAGACACAGCCTCAATCGTTTGTAAAAGAGAGTAGACTATGCTGCAAATTTGTCTTTAAATTTGTATATTGGCCATTGATTTGAGTAGGTAATTTCAAGAATTCTGCCAGTTAGGTATGTTTTTTTTTTTTTTACACCTAAATTAAGAAAAAATAAAGTCTAATCCCACTTATTTGGATAAAAACAATATTAATTTACTTTTTAATAAGAATTATGATGTTTTTTCTTACTTTATGTGTAAAATTTATTGAAATTAGTGACTCAAATCAAGGGCAAATATAGAAATGACACAAATGAATGCACTGTTGGAGCCCCCTGGTGGTCTCGGGGCCCTAAGCAGCTGCATAGTCTGCTTATTATGCTGGGCCGGCGAGAGTCGTCATTATTATACCATGATCATTGCAAAGGTTGTCAGAAAGTTGTCAGCTGGACTCGCATTTTAGAAAATAAATTATATTTTTCAGCTGGTCCTTTAGCTGTTTAGCTGCCATTTGTGCTTTTGTGCTGGTTGTTATTGTGATTTTTAGGGAGATTCATTTTTTTTTTTTTGTGGGGCCCCCAAATTGGGCCCTCTCAGCAATTTCCCCTTCATAGTTATGGTCAGTTGATGCCGCAATAATGTGATTGACAGGTAAAACAAACATTTCTTAATTAAAACTCGAATTTGCTAAATAATTCTGGTGTTCCCAAATAGCTACAAATTTGATAAATCGTTTTTTTGCCCAGCCCTACTCACGATTAATCCAAAAATAATTAATGCATTAATTAATTAATTAATTAATCATGGATTAATCGCAAATTAATCGCACATGTTTTGACCGAACAAACTCCAAAGAAAGTGGGGTTTGATCCAACTATGAAGCACTTTTGGCTGTTCAAGTTGTAAATGAGCTATAGAAATAAAATTGACATTGACATTGACATTGGTAAAGTAAATTTACTTGAGGGGTTTGTATAAATCAGTGTTTCTCCGATATGTCGTTGGGACCTCACCATCGGACGACAAGCCACGCCCCAAAAATACATATAATTAGTTATTTATATTGTAAGATACTACAATTTTACACAAACTGTTGAATAAGCCTGAAATCAACCTAATAAGCTGAAATCGTGATAAAAAGTTATTAGCTTAGTTCAAATTGCTGTGTATTATGCCCAGGAAATGTAAATAATCAATCAATAATAACAATAAAATGATCCGTGATTAATCAAATTTCAAAAGTGTGATTAATCTGATTAAAATAATGAATCGATTGACAGCACTAAAATAAATATAAAATAACTCTCTCTCACTTTCACCGTCCCAGACTGACTTCTAGAGGTTCTGAGCTTTCAAATGAGGAATGACATTTGTACTAAGAGCATCCTGCAGACATAAGTTAAGATAAGATAAGATCATTCTTTATTGATCTCACAATGGAGAAATTTACTTGTTATACAACAGGTCTTAGGACAGGATCACACAGGGGGTACAAAAAGTCAGGAAATGTGCCATCAGAGAAGAAAATAAGTTTGTAAAACAGGTAGTAGTAATAATAATGTCTCTTAGCATCTCTCTAAATAAACTATACAAGCATCTCTTATGCAGACTAAATAAGATTTAAAAAAAAAAACTCTAGGTCGAATTGGGCAGGATGTGACCTTAAAGGACCTTTAAGGTTACTCTATCAATATGTCTTCAAACGACGTTGCTTTAGCTTCATGTGGTAAAAAGTTTATAAAAATCATTAAAATAATTCACTGATTCATCGATTACCAGATTTATCGTTAGTGGCTGCCCTACTTGAGTGATATGTGCGTGCACTGTCCCAACCAAATGAATTAAAATAAGTTACCAAAAAACTTGAACCCAAGCCACTCCCATTGTGCGACGACGCAGCGCCTCCTTCCAATTTATTACAGAAGTACTGGAAATTGATGTTGTTAACCCCTTGTTTGTGTTGGTGATTTGCCCTGAGGAAGAAAGTGAAGCCTGTCGAACAAAAGAATGTTGTGTCACTCTTTCTTGTCAGCCATATTGGTCCGGGCCAGGCCCCAAGGAGCCCAGCTGGTGTCATTTGAATCCCAGTGTGTCGGTGAAACCTGCCTCCGCCGTCTCTTGGCTGCTATGGAACCGGTCAGACTAGTGGGAAACTAGTGCAGGAGACACACCCGTCACTGTGAGGAGAATAATGGAGAATGGAGATGGAGGGGGAGGTGCTTAATGGTAAGACTCACCTGTTGATTTTTGAGGTAGGTGACCATTGGAGCGAGTGCAGAAGGCAGAAGAGTGTGGAGGAGGTGCCACGTGTGGTGCCAGTATGACCCAGCTTCTGATCTCTGCCTAGATAAACAACTGGATGCAAAGGAGCTCCACCTTGTTGCTCTCATCAGTGTTCCTCTACCAAAGCCGCACTGATATCAATGGCAAAGCTTGACCAGGTAAGTTCTCACAAGTTACAATATTCTCTTCAAAATGAGGTTTTATTTGGTCTTCCTGGTCAATGATTGTTGCAGTTGTTAAGTCATTAGTGTTTACCTACCTCATTTTAACCTCAAGAATGTGATATTGCCAAAGTATGTGTGTGCTGGTTAGCTTAAACAAAACACTTTTTGTGTTGATATTTGTTGCTTCTTGTGAAAGTTACTTGGTGTGAAACATAATTTAAGAGATTTTTTGTTTTCCTGTTTCTCTAGCTTTCAAATGTTTGTATTTCAGTTTGTTATGGTGTGTTTTATTCACAGCATTGCCTCATAAATTAACATAACAAGTTGATACAGACATTTGACCTTTGTAAATGAAGAAACCCATTAAATAATGTTGCCAAATTAACTAGAAATGTATATAACAATGCCAGTTGACCTTTCGAAAGCCATATGACCCCTTTATTTCACAGTACTTTTCCATTATAATGGCTGACAGGCAGACTATGAAAGCTGATACAAGTGTGTTTTACAGGGAAATATGATCAACTATACCTATTTTAACTGCAGTGAAGAGGGCGGAGGGTGCCTTTGGGCTTATTCAGAAAGAAGACCAGGGTAGTATGGAGCATCTTTAGACTTTACTGTGCATCGCCAACAGATATGCCTTTTGTTTTGGACAATAAGGACTTTGCTTATTTGAAGATGGGTCAAAGTGTCATGTGTCAGTGACTGTTAACACTATTACCCAGAAGACTTAACTTGAGAGCAACTTGTCTTGTGCTATTTGGGAATTTCACAAACCAGTTTGGGTGCATAACTTTCTCCGATCATTTAATGATCTGTTTAAAATGTTACTTAGTTTGGTAGTTCACAAACTAGTTTAGTCACATTACACACACAGTGCCTATATAACCATGCACGCATATACAAATGAGGAAGCTTAACAACCTTCACCTTCCAGTAAAATTGGGATTAACCGTTCAAGAACATTCTGCGTATGTTTTTTTTAAACTATATCCTGGGTAAAAAAAAACAAAAACAAACCAGTGAAAAAACAAACCTAATTGTTATTTTCTGGTACATATGTAGTCCAGCTGCCACAAAGGGTTACCAGGCAGGGGAATTGGTGCCAACCCCAGGCTTCATTAAATGAACAGGACTGGATCATTGGACAGTACTGCGGGCTATATGCTATTGTGAGCGTAGAAGAGAAAAAACATGAGTAAATATTTATTCTATGTCATTGTATCTAACTAAAGAGATTATATAAAATCTTAAAGCAATTAAATGATATCAAGACACAGCCTTGGTAACTGGCTGTAGTATTAGAGAAAACAATAGCCACCTGTTCAACAGTGTTTTTCAACTCTATTCAACAATTAGGTTTTGTGTTTTCTTTCCAAGAGGACAACTGCTATAGTGCAAAGCTTTTCAGATAATATGTATAGTATTAATAACTGTTCCTGTCTGTTTTCCAGAATGAGTGTCCTCCTCCTTACTACCCCTCACTGTATCCCTCGCTCCCTTACAAAGGCCATGAGGATTTGACGTATGGAGTGGGTCCCGGCCTGATTCCTCCCTCCATGCCTCGCTACATAGCGCAGATACCGCAGTACCCCCCAGTTGTAGTCGTGCCTCAGGTCACACACCCAATACGTAAGTACCTTCTTTATTATTTTATATTTTATGGCTACTATATATTTCCATTGTTTAGCTTGCTTTCTCCTCCTTAGCTATCAAAAGAAGGAGCAGATGTAGGAACACTGCACAGTGTTATGGAGGGACGGGTGGAGTCCTATTGGTGCTCGGTCTCCTGGCAATCGCTATATGGCTTGGAGGTACATTTGCATTTATGCAAACTATTTTCAGTCAAATGGTTCTAAGCTGGTACATCATTGACATCCCCTTAGGATTACAAGCCACTGCCCCAACCTGTATATTTGTTGCTATTCATAAAACCAGTAGTAGGGATGGGTACCGTTAAACGATACCAGTATGGTATCGAAAAAATAATTAAGGTACTACCGGTATCGAAAAATAAATTGGTACCTAAAACAGGTACTGAAAAATGTATTATTATTCTTAAGAAAGCAAATTTGTCTGCCTGATGGGTCTAGAGACTGCACCAAAAAAGTGACTTGGGTGTTGCTGCTCAAATAAATGATAAAAACACTGAAAGAAACAGTGTTTTATTGAATAAATGACCATTATTGTGTTCAATTTGGCCCTGGAAATAAAAGGGTATTGTTTTTTGACAAAGTGTGTGCGTTTTTTTTAAGTACCGATTCGAGAACCATTTAAGCACCGGTACCGGTATTTAAAAAATACAGAGTAGGCACTGGTATCGGATAAAACCCAACCGATACTCAACCCTAACCAGTAGCACTTTGAAGCATTGAATAAACTTCTAAAATAGCTGAAACCAGGGTCAAAAGAGTATTAGTATCTTTAAATAGAGAAATGTTCAGTAGAAGAAGTTTGAAACCCACCGGGAATTATTCTCCTACACATTTTTGGTTCCCCACCCACCAGTTGTGAACCAGTAATTGTGATGTATAGAGTTGTCTACTGTCTTCATGCTGTACACATTGTATTGAAAACTTTTGAATCAACTCCTAAATTTAGTTTCTTGTATCAACACCTCAAAATGCAGCCAATTAAATGACCACTAGATGTCACTAGATGCATTGTAGTCAAGAAGATAACATAATAAAGCTCATATTTGAGAATGCATATTCACCACTGAATATGTTCTGGTACCTTCCGTTTCTTCTGCTTTAACAACAACCATTTGCAAATTGCAGTGCGGTATGGAACTAGGTTAGGGCCATTGTTGTTCCATACAGAAGACGACCACGCAGATGACAATGAGCATTTGCCACCTATACCAGAGCACGACACCTGCCCCAACACCACTGTCCAGTGCGATGGCATAAAGGACTGTGTTCTCGGCACTGATGAATCAATATGTGGTGAGTAAAAGGGAATTTGTGAATTTATAAATGACTTGAGTGAGTTCATGATTGTTGTGTGTTATACAACCTTTGCTTGTGTTCAGTGAGGCTTGGTACGAACAACAGACTTGAAGTGCGGACAGCCGAGGATGGACGATTCTTACCCATGTGCTTACGTAATTGGGACCAAAGTTATTCTGATCAGACATGTGCTCAGCTAGGTTTTAAAAGGTAAACTACTGTTGAGGGCTGCACACAAAAAAATGACAAATATTGTTATAATGATATTAGATATTAATATCACCAATCACTGATGTCGCAGACTGAGATTTGTACTTTTTCTTTTTTACTAATACAACCCAAAACAAAAGTGCATTGTAACTTCAAATGTGCAAAGGTTCTTTTAGTCTGTTCTTTTCTTGTGTATTCTTGTTTTGAACTTTTTAAAATATTCTTTAAGTGATGTTTAGACACAATTTGATGGTAAATATCTTGCTTCCAATATTCTTATAGAATTCTTAGTGAATATTGTATTTTCTTCATATCTTGTAGCCCTAATACAATGTAAAGTAAAGGTGGCCACACACTACAGGATTTTAAATCTTTTGAGAGTAAAAATCTGTGCGCAGACCACACACACTTAAGGACAGACATGAGGACACACACACATACACACACATGAGGAGTCCCACGACAGATCATGCCATGAGAGAAAGTTTTTCTTGAGCCACGCCTCCTCACACTCAGAAAGACTAAAAATCTGGCTTAAAAATCCTCTAGTGTGTGTCCAGCTTAACTCTTTACCCGATGTTACTGTCACAGAGATAGATAAATTCCTGTTTTCACTTGATGTTTTCTTTTTTCAGCTCTTATAAGACCACAGTTCTATCAGGACACACCTCAAAAGGCCTTATTATGACCAAGCATGACCCTAAAGCATATATCCAGGCACTGACCAACGCCAGGTAAGCAGATAAGCAGATTATACGTGCAATAAAGCTTGGCATAAAGTTTAATTTGCTCCTTCTTTGTGTTCCTAATGACAACATTTTTTATCATCAGTTCCTCATGTCCTGACCAACGGATTGTCTCCCTGCAGTGCATAGGTAGTAAGCCTCCATCTGCTCGCGCCGTTAGAGTCCACATACAAGCGAATACATCACTCGTTAATATCTGTTTGTTGCTATTTTTAGAGTGCGGTCGTCAGAAGTCTACCGCACGGATCATAGGCGGGGCGCCATCTAAACCGGGGGAATGGCCCTGGCAAGTCACGCTGCACTATAGAGATTCACATGTTTGCGGAGGGGTCCTGATTTCCGAGAGTTTTGTGTTGACTGCAGCTCACTGTATGCCGAGGTAAATGGCAATAACGATGAGAATGACGAGAGGTGTTCAACGCGTGATCGTTTGTTAATATTCTTGTCACAACTGTTTGATTGCAGGAACGACAAGTCCAGTGTAGTCGCAAGTAACTGGAAGGTTTATGTCGGAGTGGTGTCTCTGAATACTCTCCCTACACCTCATAAAGTGAAAAGAATTATACTCAATGAGAACTATGACAGCGAAAGCAACGATCAAGACATCGCTCTCCTCTCACTGGAAACCCCCATGGAATTCACTGGTATAGTCTTATCTTCTCTACTGTACCAGGGCTGCACAATATCAATCAATCAATCAATCAATTTATTTTTGTAACGCCCAATATCATAACAGAAGTCATCTCAATATGTTGTATACCATCATAATCATTGGGGTCTTCTGGGATGGCACATTTTTTAAGCTACCATTCATTTTGTTTTTGGCTGCAGAAAATGTGATTCTGAATTAGTTCCATTTCAGCCTTGTAGTTCTTCGCTTAGTATTTTTTAAGACCTGTTTTGACACTTTTTGTTCAAATTGAATTAAATGTGTAGGTTCTCAGTCGTACAGGAGTTGTCCATCGTAGGACAAGATTCTTCTTCTGTACTCTGTAGTTGAAGTGTCGGACGTTTCGGTCTTAATCCAAAGATCTTCCTCCGCGAATAAAGACTTAAACACATCCGTGGGTCTCTTAAGAACCAGAAGGAGGAGTTAACCTCTAAGTCCCTCCTCTCTTGATACTAAAGGCTGGAAAACATCTTAGCCTATTCATACTTAATATGGCTTGTTACCTCTGTATTGTCTCACCCTGAGCTAAGTTCTAAGGTTGTTGACACTTCCCTATGGCCCTGCTCAGTAGTCCAGGCTCATTAGCATGACAGTGGTTTAAGAGACCCACG
>OMNZ01109478.1:4901-17620 GCA_900303255.1 Lesueurigobius sanzi | reverse complement strand
CTAGTTTGTAGTTGAAAAGCGTCAACAATAAATGGCTTCACGCAACCACTAACCATGAGTGAAATAAAGGCTGCCAGGGTAAATAGTGTTCATTTTAGCAGCAAATTTTAATTTAGTTTTAGTCTTTTGACGAAAATGGAATTTAATTTTAGTCAAGATTTAGTCCAAACAAAAAAGTTTGTGAAGGTTCTCAGTCGTACAGGAGTTGTCCATCGTAGGCAAAAATTCTTCAGTCTTCATCTGTACTCTGTAGTTGAAGTGTAGGACGTTTCGATCTTACTCCAAAGATCGTCATCAGCTACTGAAGGTCTGGAGCATGCTGTGGGTATATAAATCCAGTGAACCAGCAGGAGGAGTCCGCCTCTAGGCCCCTCCTCTCTTAGTGCTAAAGGTAAAGTACTTAACGAGGGTCCATTGTCTCCCTGAGCTACTCTCTAAGTCGTTGATACTTGCCTATGGCCCTGCTGCTCCCAGGAGTACAGGCTCATTTGCATGACAACGAGTCGGTTTCGCTCTGAGGTTGTTATTGCCAGCAGTTGGCAATTTTTGGGCACCTTTAGGAGAAAATAATTGGACATTGAATGTTTTGTCAGTGTTTGGTTCCACTAATGACAAATATATTAACCATAAGCTAAAAATAAAGTAAATTCTAGACAATGATCTCAGCTGCACCACCAAATATAGGCTCATTAGAATGATGTATGAATGCAGCCTATTGATGATAATACTTTTATGTCTTTCAAGTACCAGTCCTGCAAAATGTGTTTTATAATCCAGCTCTTCAATAATCCAGATATGTTTTACATTTAAATTCAATTGCCTCTGAAACTACCTTTGCTTAAATCCATTAGGGTCGTGGTGGAAGTCTGCCCCCTTTAGGTTATTTTTAGTCTCTGTATGAAGCTTCCCCTTTGCCTGAGCTCTCACTTTAAACCTCCTATGGCTTATGTAAGAAAGCCAGGTCAGGCAGAGGCAGATAAAACCCTGAAGGACCTCTTATTTGGGCTGCGGTCATAGAGCACATCTTCCCCTCTTTTCCCATTTCTGCTTTCCAATCCCTGTTACTGTCTGCAGGGATACACTCATGCGTGCCCTGTTTTTTAGATTAAGCTTTTAGTTTTGGATGTGAATCAAACTCTATCCTTTGGGGATCTAGTGGTCTGGTTTTGAGCTGTGTTTCAAAGCTTTACCAAAGTAGGCAGAACAGGGGTTTCCATGAGGAAGGTATTTCATGCTGTGCAGCAGGTGACTGTGGGCAGCCCAATTAGTAGGAACTTCCGCAAAAACAACAGATGGATGCAGGTAGTGCTGTGTCACTGGGCCAACAACACTTTTCTACAGAAATGCTGAAAAAAAGCGTTTAGGTTGCGTTCACGGAGTAATTGATGATGTCATTATTTTAGTTGGAGGACCTTCATAAAATAAATTCCCACCTGCTCTCCACCTCAATTTTAAATCGCAAACTGAGTGGCAAATCAATGGAGCACCACAGTCCTGCCCACCGCCTGCTGCCGGAAGTCCCATTGAAAATCTCCATAAATTATGTGATAACTGTGAACCATAGCATGGATCATTTTCAAGCAAGAAAATACTTTGAAATACTTGAAAACATAGCGAAATGCTTTTCTTTTTGGTTTATTTAGTTTTAGATACAACTTTAATTTATTATTGTGTGTTTTATGCCCCAAAGTCACCACACAGCTGATTAACCGTTCTTTCAAACATTAGATGTATTTGTAACATGTATTTTTCAAAGGTCTATGCAATTTTTGTATGGGATTTTTACTTCCGACAGCAGCCAAAGGGGCGGGGCTGTGGTGCTCCATGGACCTCCACAAACGCTACCTTCAACAGCAGGGTATCGCAGCGGTTAGCGCTTGCGCTTCACAGCAAGAAGGTCCCGGGGTTTGATCCCGGGCCAGGACGGGGCCTTTCTGTGTGGAGTTTGCATGTTCTCCCCGTGTCTGGATGGGTTTCCTCCAGGTGCTCCGGTTTCCCCCATCAACCCAAAACATACACATTAGGTTAATCCTCCTGCCAGCTGATTCTGACCATTAGCCTGGCTTCACATCTGGAGAGGGGTCCCCGGGTGCAGCCGCCCACTGCTCCTTGACGGATTGTCCCAGCGGCATTGAAGGATGGGTTAAATGCAGAGGATAAATTTCCCTACGGGGACAATAAAGATGCTTTCTTTCTTTCTTTCTTTCTTTCGTTCATTTGCAGTTCCAGTATTAGCATAGCATTGCATTAGCATAGCCTACTTACCCTCGTAGTTGTGTTCGATATATACAGCCTTTTCTCTATTTATGTATTACATCCACAACTACGACAGGCTATGCTAATGCTATGTTATGCTAATACCAGAGTAAAGCTAGCGCTAGCTTGATAACAATATGCACAGAGTCAATTAACAATTCAAACTTGCCATTCATTTTGGCAGCTGTTGTGCTAACCTCTATAGACTATGAGATTGAGAATGTTGTGATGTCACATGGATGCAACCTGTAGGCTGACTATGCCTTTGAAATGGATGCCTTTAAATGAGTGGACAGAATAGTTCATTGAGGATGACAGTAGTTCAGTTAATTATGACTTTGGCCCTTGCTTCTGCACATTTTCACAACCTTGCTCCTTTTGCCGTTTGAGAGGCTTCAACAAATTGACTGGGAATTTGAAAAAAACCTATCCAAAAATAGTTTTATTGAGTATGATTGAAGAACATATGCGTCTGGTGTGTTAGCGTGCTGATTCACTGTTTCTGCTGCATTGGTACTTCTGTAATTCTGTGAGATTTTGCCTGGCGCTCGCACACGCACCCTCTGCTCCATTGTCTCGCCTGGAAAAGATGATCCTTTAACAATTGATGCCGGGGCTAAGAGGAGGCCACACTCGCGGTGCACACAGATGAGCCCGCGCTCTGACAAAAGAGGCTGAGCAGAAAATGTGAGAGAAAATGTGGAGTGACACTATACTGAACCGGAGCAAAACAAAGCGATGCCGCTGATAGCTGTGGCAGAGTTGAAAATCCTAAATATTCAGTGGGGTATGAAACGGTTTGGGCCAGAAATACATGGGACTTATGTCAACAATTTCAAACCGCAGCTGTGTTTGATTTACATGTTTATATTGATATTAATTGAATCCATTTTGGGCACAATATTCTCACAGAATTTGAAACAATGAATGAAACGAGGCTAGAACTGTCAGACTAATCGATTTTATAGTGCAAAATTCTTTCACTTATGTCGCCTTCTCTGCTGTTGTGCTGATTCTGGAGTCCGTTTGGGGTAAATCTACTTAAAATGGGTTAGAAAAAAGATCCGGCTCTTTTCACAATCGAGGAGTCGCACCAATTCAGTCACATCACTAGTCTAAATTGAATGGAACATACCGTGTTGAAACGATTTAGTAAAATATCACAATGATGGGATTCATGGCTCTTTAAAGGGAGCTGAATCTTTGGGACCGTTCAATTCAAGGAGCCGTTCAAAAGACTGGCTCATTTATTTTCAGAATCCACCAAGAAAACCGATATTATCTGAGACCTAATTTGCTGAGAGAGCACACCTTTTCATTTCAATGACTTGAAATGTGTCAGGTGAATACAAGTTTGATCTACAGTTAAGGAAAAAGAGGCAACAACTGCTTTGCCATGTCATTTTTAGAACAAGAACATTTCACTCATAATTTCTCTGCCCTTCTGCTGTTTTTGAGGGTTTATTCAATTTCACCTGTAGAAAATTTTATATAAAAACAGACATAAAAGGACATTGCGACTTCAAGAAGAGGTAGGAAAAAGATGCTTGCACCTTCCTGGCCTCTCTTTTTGTCCCTGTTCTCTATGTTTTATTATAACGAAAATATTTTATTAATAAAAAAATACAAAAAAAAAAAAAAACCAGACATAAAAGTATCCGGCTCTTTTCGTAGATCAGATCTTAACCAGAGACACAAAAGCCTCACTAAGGCCACTCCAGTCTAGTTCCAGAGACATCACAGGGTGAGGGTAGTAGTAGGTTAGGGGCACGGCGATGACATACAATGGTCCATACAGATGCACCATTATCCCACTCCATTTCCTTTTAACCTACATACAGATCCATTCGCTGGAAGCTTCCCCAGTCACTGAGCCGTGCAACGAGGAAATGAGGACGCTAAATAAAGCCATTGGTCGACGGACTGCTTCTCTGACTCTTCCCCGGCATCTACACGACTACGACGTGAATAGCTTTTTATTCAAGGCGAGACACGGCAGGCAAAAGGCAATGTTTTCAATTTTCAGATTCCTGGCCAGTTTATTCCCTAAACATATAAACAAATAAAGTCTTTGCAATAAGTTTAACTTCACACTAAGTTTAACAATAAGTGTTTAATTATTGCACTGATTCAACATTTCTCCATAGATTTACACAGAAATGTTGGTAACGCTTTATATGGTGCTCTATAAGATATTTATTAACATTTGTACCCAATTTATTAATTGCTTTTTAATAATAAGAAGCTTTTTAATGCCTTTACAAGCACATTATCCTTGGCCTATAGCATTGTAGTTAATAATAGTATAATAAGCGGCTCATTTATATGTTTTTAAGCATATTATTCATGGCTTTTGTAACACGGACGTGGGGTTTTGTTAATGGCTTATTAACAGTTAAAAAGCAATTCATAAATTTGGTGCAAATGTTAATAAATATCATTGAAATGCTTATAAACCAATTATTAATGATTATTAATACCTTATTAATACTTAACTTAATATAAAGCGTTATAGAAAGGCCACTTTCCCAAAATGCATTTTTCTTACACTCTTGCAATGACATCTCCACTTTAGTATCACCTACACCAAACTTTCCGGCCTTGGACTTGTGTTTGTTCAGAGAGATTATTCAATATTTAAGTCCTAGCATGATTTTTTGAGTTATGAACACCAAAAAAGAAATGTATTCACTAGTAAACAAAACATTCAAAATCCCCTCTCCTTTGCAACTAATCAACAAAATAAAACCCATCCATCAATCTTCTTCTGCTTATCTGTTGTCCAAGCCGCCTGGATAACTGCACCAGTCCCTTATGGCTCCTCCTACAGGTGCAGGGTCCACAGGAGGACGGCCCTACAGCACTCCTTCTCCTCTGGGCGACATTACAGTCCTTGATAGTCTTTCATCATGAGGGGCTTCTGAACTGCTCTTGGTCTGACCCGTCACGTAGGACCTGTTTGCCATGAGAGACCCAGAAGCATAATGTCCCAGACACAGAGCTCCTAGGCAAAATAGAACCATACTTTTAAATCAGGCTTTATCCATTATTTAGATTTTGTCGCTAAAAGTTTAAGCAATTTTGGCCATTTTTGCAGATACAGTATACTGCCTACGACCACGACCACTATATTACTATTCTCAGTGTCGCAGATGCTTCTACTGCAGCTACACACTGCCTTGTTACAGTTATAATATTGATCAACCTCCTCCCATGTACAAACAGTAAAAAAAAGAATTCTAAATGATACAAGAGGTGTGTTACACTTGTCGTTACACCTTCCTGGAGTATTTCCGCTTGTTCAGTCAGCAGCTTATGCTAATCTAACATTCATCTGAGCAGTCACCAGCTCGCACTCAGACATAAAAAATTAATCAAAGGCTGCCTGTTATACACTATGATGCTGCTGTAGACTGCAAAATACATACTTTCAGCAAGAAAAACAGAAAATATACCCACGGGTCACTTAGCAGTGGCTCATATTGAAGATTAATCATTGGATTTTTTTTTAGTCTTTCTTGATAACGATTAGCAATTCACCAGAAATGTGCATGTATATGTCTATGTTTTGCGCCAAAGAAATAAAAGATTTTGAGGTTTTAACACAGCCTCCAGAAGCCAGACATTTGTTGTGGGCCTTAAACTGTTGTTAAAAGGTTTCTTGGCGCTGTGTGACTTTTTCCAAGAAGATTTCACAGCCATAATGTGCATGCACTTCACTCGAGGCACGCTGGGACTTTCTGATGTGCATCTGTGAGATTGTTTTGAACTAAACTGTTAAGCTTGGAGTGTACTTGTGAAACAAATAGCTCTGCGAAGTCCTAAAAAACTAGAAACACTGTTGGAACGTACGCCAAAAGAATTTAGGAAGCTTTTGTTTGAGGCGAGACACTGCGTCAATTTGAAACTTTGGCTGTGTATTACTGACATAAATATGAGAAAAAATGTATTAGAGTAGTAAAGAAGGAGAAAATGTAGCAAAGTTTACTGTTTACTGTGTTTCATGTAGAAATAAGGTATTCTATGCATTAAAATGGACAAAATTGACTATATTTTTGCCGATGAAATCTAAATAACGGATAGAGCCAGGTTTAAATTTATGGTTCTATTTTGTTGATATTAGTTACACTGATAATATATATGATAATATGAATGATAACACAAAAACCTTTATTCCACTCATAGTTAGTGGTTGCGTGAAGCCATTATCGTCAAAAAAAAAACCTTCTCAGTTAGAAACTAGCCAAATGTCCCTGATCAAAAGTTTGCATATTGTGCATCTTGAAACAAACATATTTTTTTTCAGAGAGTCCAATTTTGTCAGAGAGTCCTGTATTTCAGCTGAAGTGAGTTTTGAACAGTTTTCGTGGCAGTTGTTGAAGGTCATGTTCGATCAGGGACATTTGAGTAGTTTCTGGTTCATTATGATTTCAAAAGAGTAAACTCGGTTCTTTGACAGTAAATGGATTCACACAACCACTAACCATGAGTGGAAAAAGGATTTTTGTGTTATCATTCATATTCTATGAAAAATTACCAAAAGATTAAAAGGGTGTGTAAACTTTTGGCCACAAGTGAATTTAGTTAGTAAGTAAATTTTATTTATATAGCACGATTCACAGACAAAAGTCACAAAGTGCTTCACAACACGGCTTAAAATACAAATACAAGAAGACAGAATAAGAAGGCCAAGACAACACCAAATCAAAAACAGCCCAAACGGAAACTAAGCAAAAGCTTGAGCAAAAAGGTTAAGATCACTTTTTAAAGTCTCAACAGAATTAATGGATCGCAGAGAGAGCAGATCATTCCAAAGCCCGGGAGCAACAGCCTGGAAGGATCGGTCTCCTCTGGTCCGAAAACGAGTGCGTGGAACCATCAGAAGATTCTGGTCCACAGACCTCAGAGCCCTCGCAGGGGTGTAAGGCTGGATCAGATCACTAATATAAGATGGAGCCTGAGCATGTAAGGCTCTGAATGTTAGAACCAAAGTTTTGAAATGGATCCTATAGGATACAGGCAGCCAATGAAGCTCTTTGATATGTGAGTCCTCCTATTTGTGCGGGTCAGAATTCTCACTGCAGAATTTTGCACTAGTTGCAGTCGAGACAGCTCCTTCTTGTTTAGACATGAAAACAAACTGTTACAATAGTCTAAACGTGAAGACAAAAAGGCATTGATGACATGCTCCAAACCGTCCCCTGACACCATTTTCCTGAATTTTGAACTATTATCTGTGAATTAATCTGTGAAAATAAAAATCTAATTTTACCTCAAACTCAATAATTAAGACTAGGAATTTAATATTGAAAAATCCCTCTGAACAAACCTTGGGAATATTGTTAAGTCTGAGACTGGAAAGCTTGGAGTCTGTAGGAACTACTAAAGTGGACAATGAGAGAAAAATGTATATTAAAGTTACTATTTCCCATACAGTTAGTTCTATGGAGAAACATTGAATGAGTGCAATAATGACACTCCTTATTGTAAAGATTAGGTCATTTATTTGTTTCCAGGTGAAAGTGTATACTGTATGCGAAGAGCAAACAGACCCAAAACCAGAAAATTGCCTTTTGCCTTCAGTGTCTCCACTTAACTAAACTCATCTCTGTTGGAACTGGTTTTAAAGATTTCACGGCAAGGAGAAAATGGTATAATTCTGCTTCATTGCAATCCATCCACTTCACGGGTTAGTGGTTTGCGCATCGGAGCATTTTGAGTACAGTAGCTCCATTTTCCCTAACGCAAAGAGCAGAAGTGTCATGACCTCCTCTTTGTTCAAATGATTTCACTCTCGCCGCTTGATTGCCGAAGCGCCTCCGTTTCTTCCCATTGCGCGCCATCGTACCTAAACAGACCTGGCATTTAGCATCCTGATTACTAAAGGTGACAAACTGTGCCGCATAAATGGATTTACAGTGTGGCGCGGAATATGTTATCCATCGTTGAGGTTTTTTCCCGTCAAACTTCGGTGTATGTTTTCTGTCTCCTGCCTCTGTTCCCCGCTGCTCCGATTTACAAAGGGAGGATCTATATGCGGCTGAGGTTATGCGCCGGTGTGATGACGTAATTTGTGCCGAGAGCAGGGAAAAAAAGGATTCCACCATAATGCATCATAAAACTAAACGCCAAGCTATAGTCTTGGTGCTCTACTCTTACGCGGCAGATATCCCTCACCTTCATGACTCAGGATTGTGCTCTTCGCCGTTTTCTCTCAAGTGAATTTTGAAATTAGTGACTAACGCGCCGTGATTTTGGCAGCGCATTTGGATTATCTGCATGAGTAAAGCTCCCTCCAAGGCAAGCAATTAACCTCCTCATAAAGTATTCTCACCTCCTTATGCTTCAGTTATTACATGGATTTGACTGTTCTTAGCATTTTCACTCGACTCTCTCAAGTGCTACAACCTGTGCGAAAGGCTGGACTTTTATTGTGAATTCATGGATTTGGAATTACTTTTTTATTATGGAGCAGAAAGCGCAATGACCGAGGTAAAGTTATGGACCGTATTCGCTATAGTAAAGCATATACATCAAACCTGTATGTTCTTGTTCCATTGAATGATTTGAAAGACTATTTCTAAAGCAGCATCTTCTTTTGCGGTATCGTTGTGGCTAGAATGAAAATCCTTTGCATGACCTTGAATGCCGCAAAATCCTTTCAAGATTCTTGGGTCCTGACAGTGTTTCATCTACAACCTTCTTTGGCCTTTACCAATTATAATAATGTGTGAAGTCAGGATTCACAAGTGTCCCGGAATATCTTGAAAACATGGAAAATGCCTTGCTTATTTTCTAGTCATGGAAAATGAGAAAAATAGAATTAGAGATCCAGCTTTTTTGCTTCCAATACCGATACTTGGGATTTGAGTATCTACCGATACCAGGAAAATTTCACACAAGTAGATTTGTAGATGACATATTTGCGGTTTATGTAAAGAAACTGGTTTACAGTACATGAGTGAAAAAGCTACTGTTTTTTGTTACATTAATATAAACAACGTCCAACATAAAGTGATCTGATCATTAAGGCATTGCAAATACAGTATGTTGGTATATCAGCAATTCTATACTATTATTTCAAAAACTAAAATACAAACACTAGTGGCCAGTATTAGCCTATTTCACTACTTTAGAATTGAAGCTAGCATTAGCAAACTGCTGCTAACTTTTGAGCAGCAATCAAATGTAGTATAGCAATGTAACTACTTCAATGGAGCTCGTCAGTACAAGCCCCGCTCTGGTGCTGGAAGTAAAAATCCCATTCAAAAATTGCATAGACTTTTCTGAAAAAAAATGTATATCAAATGTAATAGAAGCTAATCAGCTACGTGGAGACTTATGGGCATAAAACGCACAATAATAAATTAAAGTTGCATCCAAAATGTTGTAAACCAAAAACTTATAAAAATTTTGCTGTGTTTTCAAGTGTTTGGTATTTTCTTGCTTGTAAAATATCCGCGCTATGGCTAGCAATTAGCACGTAGCTGATTAGCCTCCATCGTGCTTTTAAACTCTTACAATTTGAATTTTGAAATTTGAATTCTATGGAGATTT
The DNA here is from genome assembly GCA_900303255.1 of Lesueurigobius sanzi. Lineage (NCBI taxonomy): Eukaryota > Metazoa > Chordata > Actinopteri > Gobiiformes > Gobiidae > Lesueurigobius > Lesueurigobius sanzi. The sequence goes on along the minus strand of OMNZ01109478.1, from coordinate 7,807 downwards.
TGAATTGGATTTTTACTTCCTGGCACCAGGAAGAGCCCAGATGAGGACGGGACTGTGGTACTCCATAACTTCTACAGATTACTTAGAAAGTATCGGTTGAGTATTGGATATTTGGAGTCGATACCTGATATTGCATTTTTTCCAGTATCGACGGCGATATCCCATACCAGTATTGGATTGGTGCATCCATTAAAAAAATGCCAAATGTCCATGAAAAAAAAGTTTGTTGCTTACCACATGATTGACTTGACATTGATTCTTCTCAGCCAAATAGACCCAACAAACTGCCTGTACCAATATAGTAAATTATTATTAGACTATACTTCGGCCTACCAGTTCAAAGAATAGGTAAAATACCGGAACGACTCGTGATTAGAATAAAAGCTGCTCCAGAATCCTCCAGAAAACATGAAATATGATCTGAAATTCTACATGTTCAGAGGGGAGGATTTTCCGGACCCTCCGTTTTATCATGGGTCCTAAAAGTGCTATGTTTACAGGCTATGTATGTATCACAATATGACGATACGATATGATAATTTAAATGGAGCCTTGTATATAAAGATATAAAACTTAAACCCATATAATAAAATACACTTGCCTCAAATTGAAAAGGGCATTCACTGATTTATTGGTGTGTTTAATGTGTGAGTTTATTTTAGACCTTATTTAGTGAATTCTGCTGTGTTTTAACTGGACCAGTTTGCAGCAATAGCCCTGCCAGTATTATAATGCAGACATTTAACAATTGAAAAATAAACTTTATCTGCTCAAGTTTAATGCAAATTTAATTTTGGATCAATCGATTTTAATTTTTATTATACTGTATATCAGATTTTTTGGGGCCCCCTGTATCCAAGGGGCACCAACCTGAGCCCCAGTCTGCAAAATGGTAACACCGCCCCTGCTGCTGGCAGCGCAGTGCAAACCAAGCACATCGTCTCTCACTGATACAGAGCGGTGCCGCTGTAAAACTTATTAGAGCGTCAGAACATTGCTCTTGTGGTGTTTTTAAGCCTAAACAACAGAGGGGTGATGTGAGAATCAAAGCTCTGAACCTTTTTCTGTCCGTATGTTTATCGATCTGCGAGTCACTATTTTACCTGAGCAGACGTCGATTAGCTGTTACCGTGTGTCTATTTTCTTTGGGCTTTGGTGAGCAGCGCAGATCTCTGCGAAAATGTGATGATTATGAGGTAATACACACATTTAAGTCAGTACAATGCCCTGAATCTGTACTTGGAGACAGCGCCAGAATCACCATTACTTTGCAGCAAAGTTTGCGTAATACAGGCTCTTGCTCCAGGCTCTTGCTCTACCCACTCCAAACATTTTGCCGGACCTTTTGCCTTGCTCTTGTCCTCCTTAATCTATCTCTTGATGCATTACTCAGTTACCAGGCAGAGCATGTCACTCAAACTTTATGCAAAACTGAAGCATGTTCCTGTGGGCAGCTGCTGGCAAATGTGTCGGAATCGCTCTCGAACAGATTGTGTGAAATGGGACGTTTGACAAGATGCACAAGCGCTGGGAGACGACTTCTTCCTCCTCTTTCATGTATTACTTTAGACACTGTTCACTCGGGTCCTGTCAAACCATATCCCAAGACACCTCATGGCCAGGGGTAGAGAGTAACCAAGTAAAAAGTAGTAACTTTAGGTACATTTTATGATGAATTCTTTTTACGTTTTTAGTTTATGTTAAAGCCTGGTTTAGACCCGGTTTATTTCTGGATTAGAACAAGTTCAGTCCTGGTTTTGGCCCAATTTAGGTCCGTTTTAGACCTGGTAACAACAGCATAATTCTTCCTTAAAAGATACACATTTACCTTTTTCAATAGTTTAAAAATCTGTGCGAAATTATTTTACTTTTTGTACTGCAAGTCAATTTGAAAATTAAATTAAATTAGAATTTTCATCTGATACCTTTATTTAAAGTCTGGAAGTTATCAAAAATAAGAGAGAAAGAGGGACACTTTTTTGAAAAATAAAACGTCTAGCTCCTCCTCCTCCTCTCTTCCTGATTGGTCGCCTGTTTTCAAAGCACAAATAATTGCAAGACAGCTCAGGGAAAGTTCTTGTCATTGGTCAAAGCGAGAACCGATTAGTTGCTGAGATCAGAGGAGGGACATTTGAAAAAATATAATAATAAATACTAATAGCAACTTAACATTACATATAGTGTGCCAGATTCATATGCGTAGTACTCTGAGGGACCGTCACAGCAATACTTCAAGATAATTGGGTGAAACACCTGTTAGCACCTGCCTACTACAACTTTGCACATTCCAGTTGGAGAAAAGCACAAACATCTCTTTGCTTTTCCCTTTTCAAAGCAGAAATAGTCGGCATTTCAGCTAAAACAGAGTCAATTGCAGCATCAAAAAGTAAGTCCTCACACGTAGCCATGTTTGTTATTCTTCAGCAGGGTGTTTGGTGCGACGTCATACCAACATGTCCCGCCTTAAACCCCAATGCAGGCACGTGATTGGTCCACACAAATGGATGAGGCGAGCCGAACGTTTGTGATTGGACTCTTTCAAGATGTATTTCCCAGAGTTTGTGAAATCACATATCTCACGGGAATACATCTTACAGCGCAAGGTTAGGTTTCCTCTGCAGATGGAACCAACCATGAAAACCTACCAGTCACCCTCAAAATCAATTCATCCTGGAGCGTTATGAAGGCTGCTGTGATGGAAAGTAAAAGTGCCATCTAACCACCCATACAACCACAAGGGTCAAATGTGCGCTGATATTAAAGGGGCTATACCTGATTTCTTTCCTAGAAGTGGAATGAAATTTGTTTTTCCTCCTCTAGCATATTGCATACTCAAAAAAATGTGGAAATAATACTGTGCATCTAAATATAAAGAATTTAGTTATATTTAATTGTTAGTTCAATTT
>OMNZ01109475.1:9753-21173 GCA_900303255.1 Lesueurigobius sanzi | reverse complement strand
GGGGGGGGGGGGGGGGGCTGTGATATGTTGGGATCTATATGGGAACTTTCTAGTGTATAACTGGTAGCTTGAATGTTTATTATGTATTTCACTCGACTACAGACTGAACAGTGGCCACTATCACCTGGCCAGCAAGCGCCGCAAACAACCCAGATACAAATATTTAGGTCCATTCCAATTTCAGCTATAATTTGACAAGAGAGCAACCTGATAACATGGCAGAAAGATACAGGGACTTCCTTTAGCACATAACAGACAATTTCAACTTCGAAACCGTGGCATATATGGCACACTGCAAAATAGTATAGTTTTATTTATTGTAATATAAAAAATTCTGATTGTTCTTTGTCACACACGGCAAAAAAAAAAATATCTACATTAGTTTAAATGACTCAAATTCAGAATATTTTACTTTTTGCTTTGCTGTGGTGTTTCTGACTTGTTTCATTTGCCAATGGGGTAGGTACATTGATCTTGTCCTATTGGCAGTTTTATATTCTTATTTGAAGACCTTAGAACTTGTCAGAAATGTCATGAAATGAGACAAATGATCTTGTCAAAACTCAAAACAAGATTAATATTCTGAAATCAAGTCAATTTAAGCCGGTGCTTGATCTGTCGTTTTTGTAGAGCAGATATATCAAGTCCAGCTTCAGACGTAGAAATGAAAAAAATGTAATGGTCATCTTGAAACCACCTGGACACAACTCACACGCCAGCAGCCGCCAAAAAACCCACAATGTAACATTACAATTCTTCAAACTCCTTCTCCGTGTTGTAACAAGCTGCGCGGCCACTCAGACCTTTAGCGGGGGCTGCAGTGTAAAGGAATACTGTGGTTTGCTGGCATCATTTTATTACAGTGGCCAGTGTTACAATCCATTTTGCACGAGCGGGGGACTGCGGCGAGCTGGTGTGAGAGTCGGTGTGTGTGGCATGTGATAGGAGCAGAATGCTGCTCTAGCACGCTCTGATGTGCATGCCAAATCCACTTGTCCCCTCACACAGGCGACCAGTGTGGGGCTGTGGTGAGCCGAGCAGCCAGCAGAGGTCTGAGGAGAGCAGCGACACAAGGCTCCTTACACTGTACACTCCCAAAAGTCCGGGCGACCGATATTACTTTTAATCAAAGGTCTATAGCATTTGTGGTCGGCAACTTTTCCCACTTCTTCATGTTGAATAAAGCTGGGAAAAAAGGGATACAGGGTGAAAGAGCACTCAATAAGGCGCTCTCTAGATGAGTGGACTTTTAGAGGTGTGGTTGTCATACTGTAGGCTTCCATCTAGGCAGCGGAAATGTGAAATTAAAGTTAGAAGCTGGCCAAAGCGCCAAAGGACATTTTAGGCAATTCAAATGACTAAATCAAACTACTATAGCTTTGGCTGCATGAACTTATTCACTGCTAATTCTCATGAGAGTGCATTGACACAGCTTTCAGTCCAGCGCTTTGGGAGGTCCTCTCTAGGAGATTTTTTTAAGGGCAGTAGTTCACAAACTATAGACTGGGACAAGTTGAGTATTGAAGTTAAAGAAAGAATTGAGTCAGAAAACTCGCCGGCGTCATGGTTGTACTGGGGCTGCGCAATATATCGCAACAAGTATCAGATCAAAAGAAGCCACAATACAGTATATCGCATATTCAACAACAAAAAATGAAAGGAATTTATAAAAGTGAACAAGTTCAGTTGTAGTTTTTATTTTCCTAATTTAGTTCCATTTTAGCCTTGTTTTGGTCCTAACTTAGAGGGTCTTTTTTTTTAATATCTTGTTTCGGAAACAAATTACCTACGATTTGTAGTCGAATTCCATTTAACATACCATGTTGAAACAGTTTTGTAAAATATTGCAATAATATTCATTTCGCAATATTACACACCCGTAGCGCATCATTTTTTCAGTTTCGTTATATCGCTAAGTTGTACCTTGATATCATTGGGCACTGACTGTGTTCAAACTTCAAAACCAGTTTAGCAGGGCAGGGTTTATGCCGGTAGCAGCAAGTCAATTTAATGCCCTAATTCTATGTTTTTAATGCCAGAAATGCCACGAATTGGTGCATATTTAATATTAATTTCCATATTCATTTTTGGATTTTTGCCAAACTTCTGCAGTAAAACTAGTTGAACAATGTCTTTATTTTTCCAAGAATGTTTGATTTAATGCTTTTTATGACATTTTAAGGCCTTATTTTTGACACAATTCATTGAATGACTTCTAATGCTTTTTAATGCCGTGCAGAAACCCTGCAGGGAGATCAAAAGGAATATTGGCCAAACAAAATGTCACAGGAGTGGTTGAAACTAGTCAAGCAGGAAAACAAACCTTCTGTCTTACTGAAAGAACGCTAAAAACAAAACAAAATTACTTCCAAGGAATCATTCATTTGGGGGGGAAATATTGAAAGTGAAGAACATACAGGAAATGACTTGTAGATAAGTTGATGATCTGATTCACATCACATCCATTAAACATAATGTTGACCTTCAACATCAATCACAAATCTACAGTAATACAACATTTCAAGATCAAAAAAAATGTTTAAGGAGAAACACTGAAGGCAAAACTTTATTTTTTTCTCAGGTTTTTGGCTGTTTGCTCTCTCAACATACATAATACTTTCACCAGGAAACAAATAAATGGCCTAATCTTTATGATAAGGAGTGTAATTATTGAATTGATTCAACATTTCTCCATAGAACTATTGTTTCATTTTCTCAAAATGCATTTTTCTCACATTGTGGCGACAACATCTCCACTTTAGTAGCTCCTACAGACTCCAAACCTTCCAGTCTTGTACTTTGTTCAAAAGGGATCTTTCAATATTTAATTCCTAGCCTGATTTATTGAGTTTTGATCCCCAAAAACAAACTAAAAACTAGTTTATTAAAAAACGAAACAAGATAATAAAAATCCCCTCTGAACAAATCTTTCTAACTAATATATCAACAAAATAAAACCATACATTTAAACCTCGCTCGATCCATTATTTAGATTTTGTCACCAAAAATATTAGCTATTTTGGCAACTTTTATGCATAATGCCTTATTTTTCTATGAAAACATAAAATGACAGAAAATTCACAATACATTTTTTTTACATATTTATATCAGTAAAATACAGCAAAAGTTTTAAATTGATATCACACATTTTACATTTTGTCCCTATTCAAGTGTAGTGTCTCGCCTTAAACTGGAACAGAATATCTCCGTCAATGATTAGGATTATCTAAGACACAGGTCGAATTATTCAAGTTTACCAACTGTTTCACTGTTGATTTTGAGTAAATGAAAAGAATTATACGTTTTTGTCACATACAAAGATGCAATATAAACTGATTGAATCGGTAAATGCATAGAACTTTCCAAAGCCTTGTAGATTTGTTGCATATTTGCAGACTCAGCTCATATACTCAGCTCATAACTCATGGTAAACTACAGAGGAAGTTTCTTTAGAAGCGACCTTCAAAAAGCCGTCTTGCAGCTATTCATAATCAATACTCATACTACTACTCCATATGCAATAAACATGGAATCAGTGAGACAAACAGGATTTCACAAGGGAAAGCTTAACCGCTGGAAGCATCTGCATACTAGTTTGTGAGGTAATGTTGTGGAAATGGTAAGAGTCAGTTTAGCAGTGCAGCACATTGGCTTTATTCAATATCTAAATAATTACAAATATGGATCACTTATTGCATTTGTTAATAATATAATATTTACTACACAATAGCAAGATTCTGCTGATGCGAAATTAATACATTTAGTTCTAATTCATTGTAAGCAATTCATTTTTGCAATATTGGGAAATAAAATGATAAATGTACCACTACAAGGCAAAAAGGGATATGTTGATGAGTTAAAATAAGAGAAGAATATTCTGCCAGACGCAAAGACATTTATCACTGTGTTTTGCTGCAGCCGTTTTGGGGTTGGACCAGGAACCACATGTCTTTTAATTTCAAAGAACACAAGGCATTTTCGCTCTAATCAAGAGTAGACAAATCAGCGAGTGGAGGCATGAGGGGAAGAAAAGTCCTCTTTGTCTTAATGAACATAAAAGTAATGCCTTCATTTTGCATGCTATCGCAATTAGTCTCAGCGCGGGGCATCTCAAAGCTCCTTCCAGAGAAGCCGGATCACTTGACCCCCATCTGTGACCGAATCCTGTCTCCCCATTAGGTGCCTGCTCAAACCATAACGACTATCTCTGCGCGGGCTGGACACAGATGCTTAAACGAAGCCAGGGGCGTCACGAAGCCAGCACAGACACACAGTCACACGGCACCTCCGATTCAAAAGAGCCTTTATTCTGCGGGCAACTCGGCTCAGGACACCAGGCACAGGCTGTTTCTCGGGCTTAAAACGTCGTAAAAAGAAAAAAGAAACTGGCGCTGGGTAAAGGATGTGCATGTTTAAGCGCTATGTTAAATATGGATGAATGCTTTCGTTGTTTCGAATGAGTTTCAGACACAGTATGAGCTGGATCTAAGGCCATACACTTTGAATCAATGTCATAACAAAGTAAAGTATCAAGGCAGTATCAAGTAACAAAGTTAGATATTGTGACATTATTGATTTTTTAAAAGTTTGTGATGTGAATGGAGCATATAACTGTTTTCTACCACACTTGACATTGTTTGTGGTGTCCCCCAAGGGTCTGTATTAGCGCCAAGACTATTTAATATGTATATAAACGATATTTTTAATGTATCTCAAGTACTAAAACTCATTCTCTTTGCAGATGATACGAATATATTCTACTGTAGTGATAGTTACAACGAACTTGTGAATACTGTGAATAAAGAACTAAATATAATTAACCTCTTAAGCCCTAGGCCTTTTTCTCCAAAAATCATGTCTTTACATCCTAGGTGTACATGGCTAATCTTGGTGTCCACACATTTGGTAGAGTTTAGAGATGACGGTGGTGAAATAAAATAAAGTGAAATAAAAATAAATTATGTTGTTTGACAATAAAATGAGGTTGCCATAGGTTTGAATGAATTTCCGCCTGAAAAAAACACACACATTTTTACGCAAAAAGGCCTTTTTCCTCCCTGTGGTATAGGAAATAACAACAGAAATGGATAATCCCACATCAGCTGTCACTAATTTGCAACTTTGGAATATTTTTATGCGTAAAACACGTAGGTCAGTAACTGTATCTGAAAAAAAAAGTCCCCATTTTCGGGGACTCTAGGTCTTAAGAGGTTAAAAAGCAGCAGAAAAGCTCATTGTATTTATATTAAGTTTTTTTTTCCTTTTCAGGCAATCTAATTTGATTTTTTTAATTGATCCCTGTGATGAATTTTTTTTACCTGAAATAAATGAAAAAAAAAAATGGTTTTAATTAAAATATTTTGGTTATTCCTTATTCCTTAATACAGGAATAACAGACTGCAATTTGGAAAAGCTTACAACAAAAATCATACATGGAAGTATTAGTTCACAATCATTTATACATGAACTAATCATTAATAAACGGTTAAATCATGGTCTAATATAGAATCTAAAAATGTGATTTTAAATGATTGATTCATAGTTTATTACGTAGTAAATTATAATGAATAACCAAAGCCTTTGTAGAACTACTGATTACAAGTCAGAAGCATTCGCAAGTCAAACTTAATGAATGACTTGTTCATGATGAATTGAGTGCTAATTAATCATTTGTTATGGCTAAATAAGATGTAGAAACAAATCTGAGGCCTCACAGCTCCATCTGAGTGCCAGCAATAAACTGTCACAACATGTACATCCCATTAGAGATGTCCAGCTAATAAATCTAAAACACACACAGAATATCCATTCTAATTCTGCGGAAACCACCCATTTGCCGCAATCTCTGTTTGAGAGATTCTCCATTGAGAGAGGCCTGCAAATCGCTGTGTTATGTGAGACATGAATTACCCCCGCACAGGAACATGGCTGTTAGCTGAGAAAATTAAAAGCGTTGGGTATATGATAAGCCACGGTTTCACAAATGGGGCTTGATAGTGAGTCCTTTTTAGTCTAAGCAAACACGTCGGTCAGCTCTTCCCTTGTTAATCCACCTTACAAAATGTATTACATGATGGAGCAATGGTGGTCAGAAGTAAGTGGCAGAAAACGTTTTAAGCCGTTAAAGAGGCTGTTGTAATTGAGCGGTTAACACAGAGACCGGATTCAATTTCCTATGTTTTTGTAGCGTTCGCGTTTTTCAGACTCAGGGAATTCACTTAGATCTGTAATTTGGCAGGTAATGTAAAAAAAAAAGATGGAATTTCCTACTTTATTAATCAGAAGGGTTGGTATTCAATATCTGCGTGCGGGTAAAACTACAGCGTTCAATACGAATATGGCTCTCAGTCATCCAGGGATTTTCTATCGTAGTTTTCAGAAAATGCTACGGCACTAAAGAGATGAAATAGACATTAGACCAGGGGTGCCCAAAGTATTTTACACCAAGGGCCAACATGGCCCTTGGTGTAAAATATCAGTCAACAAAGGGCCAAACACAATACAGTTTTTACATGAAGAAAGACCAAATTTAACCAGGTCTATGATTAAAACATCCTTTAATAACTGTGCTGTTGAGTTTTGGTCTGTTCAGTCAAATTAATCAAAGTACACTGCAAAAAATTACATCTTAATAAGTCAACCTTTCTGGATTTAAGAATATTTCACCTTATTTTAAGCAATTAATGACTTGCCAAGTAAAAAATGTCAAAAGAAATAGATTTCTGTTCTTTTTTTCAAGTAAAATTAAATGCATTTCCTAATTTTTAAATGCAAAATGTGCAATAAGATTTATTATATTATTATTATTCCAAATGTACAAAGACATATTCCTTTGACAGATAAATGTATCTACATGTGCAAATCATTGTCAAATTATCATCTTTCTGCACTGTAGATACTCCTTACAATCCCAGCCCCATCTCGAGGGCCAAATGAAACCCCTTGGAGGGCCGAATTTGGCCCCCGGGCCCCACTTTGGGCACCACTGCATTAGACAATTGACTAAACTAGTGGAGAATATAACCACACTAGGCCACTACCATGACTACTACCAGGTCTACTACTACTATAACTACTATGCAAGACTCTGTTGCTAAAACTGCTGCTACAAGACACTATTTAATTTATTTACACTTTGAACAGACAAAAAGTATTGTGTTGCTAATGGCTTTGTTGTGGTTCTCAAGTTAACTGCACTGCAATAATCTATTTGGAAATAAGTGAGATTTTCTTGGAGTAGGTATATTTGCCCTTTATTTGAGTAAGTAAGTCAAAGACAAATCTGTCAGTGGAAAAAAAGATCTCATCACACTCCAAATTAGATAAACAATATTAATTTACCTGAAATAACATTGTGGTTGATGTTTTTTCTTCATTCAATTGTTAAAAACCTACCCTACTGGCAGATTTCTTGAAATGAGTTCCTCAAATCCAGGGCAAAATTACTTAATTATAGATTACTTCACACAGAATAACAGACCTTTATTGTCATTGTGCAAAATACAACGAAACTCTGAATACTCCTTCTCTATCCATTCATATAAAATATATCAAACGTTAATCTAAAATTGCATCCATTGTAAAATAAAAATCATAAACACGACTGTCATCGCATCAGTTCTTCTTGAGGAAGGCTTGTTTGGAGCCGATACTATAATTATAACTGGCCGCCTGGAATTTTTTATCTAATATATAGTTAAAAGCGGACAAATAGTGTCCTATGCTTATGAAATTTCATAAACTAGTCAAAACCTACTATTATTTTGATAATCTGACTAATATATGTAATTCAAATGTTTTAAATTGCCCAAACCCTGTGTGGTGCTGGCGACGCATACAGCTTTAAAAGGGCTAATTGATTTTAATATGCATTATCCCAGCAAAATAAAGGCTTTTTTGAAAATGTAAATAGAGAGTTAATGTTGTGGGAGGAGTGCCTTGTTTTTTTGTTTGTTTTTCTCTTGAATTTCTTCGACACCACAGAGCACCTTCCCCCCTAAAAAGCTATTTGTTGTGGTACTGACTTCCCGAGCACTTTGTTTCTAGTTTTTCTGTCATTGCACTGGGTCCAGTCCTAAGTCATCTGTGCCTCTGTTCCTACACTTGGATCAAATTTATTCCACAGCTGTATTTCAGTATTTAGTTTAAGAACAGGTACAGCTGTGCACGTAAATTAGAACTCGGCTTGAAAACACTCTGAAAAGGCATTATCTGAACATAGCTCCTATTTATGGACACAAACTACGCGACACCAAAACAAATGCTATAATATTACTGTAACAACTAGACTAGCCATGACTGCAAAATCGTCTCACTAACAAAGGTAGTGGACCTACATAATGCAAGTGAAAGCAAAGTGTGCTTAAGACATTAGTGGTCATCTTCCACATAATTCTATTAAATTCAGACGTCTTGTAAGCTCACTCTATGTGGAGCAGCCTTGTTGATGTCAAAGTAGGGATTTTTTTCCTCCCAGTAAAAATATATATCTCTGGTCATCTGAGCGTCTCTAACTCAACTGTCACAGAAGATTAGGAGAGGAACAACTTGTCTTGCTATCCCGAGGAGCATGGGGTCCTCACGAGAGCCTAGCCCACAAGCGGAATCAATGTTACCGTTCACATAATCACGCATTGCTGATTTACCATGTAAGATGAATTCGGTCTGCTGCCTAAGTGTGTAAGGCCTCTATTCATTTTGAGATGTTTTCCGCAGAAAGCATGGTCATAACATCACATCGACGCCTCGCTCCTCCTCCTCCCCAAGTCGCATCTCGAGAAGAAAGTCCTTTGTACGGAGCATTGTGACACGTATTCGGCCTGGTTAGCCAAAATGAGATCCACCGAAAAGGAGTCCGAAAATGCTCAAATTCGTCCTACTAACATCCAAGTAATCCGGTTATTCTGTTCAATTAAAGTTGCAAGTATGTGTTTGGATAGTGGGATTCAATAAGTCAATTAGATTTGATTTAGATTAGCTTCAATCTATGAATGGACACTAATATTTTGCTAACATTTCACCATGTCAGCTCTTATTTTATCCAGCAAATACTGTACATTTTCACCTCATATGACATTAAAAGATGTTAGAAAGCCTACTTAGATTTGACCAGACTTGACCGACTAACAATACAATACGATAAAAGCTAATTCATATTTATTTATTATTGGACCACATTCTAGACATTAGCACTAACATCTCCTGGAGTAGTGAGTAGTCATCGCGCTACAAGAAGGCTACAAGTTAGATTGCCATGTTCTGCATCGCTGGGTGGGTTTCTTTGACATATTTTAAAAGGTAGATTCCAAAATTCGGAACTAACAAAATGTATGTACACAAGGTCCCCACTTCCCCAGGCCATTTTCAGTTTTTTTTTTCCAGGACATCAGGTTGGGTTACTATTTTCAGTGGGTAACAGGGAAAGGGGGGTCTGGAGGTCCTCCCCCAGGAATTTTTTTGAAATATCAGATCATCACGACGAAGAAAATTAGCAAACCCCCTTTTTATTTTATTTTTTTCTTCGTCTGTTTGTTCATTGTGGTTTTGATCATGCCTGGGTAGCAGGGGAGGGATGGGGTGGGTGCATGTGTGTGGGTGTGTGTATAGATGTGCCTGTGTCTCTTATTATTATTATTATTATTATTATTATTATTATTATTATTATTATTATTATTATGGTTGTTGTTTTTTCTTTGCTCTGGATTTATCCGTTTTATTCATCGTATCATTACTATAATTATTATCGTTATTTTCCCTCAATCTTACTGATATACTGCATTAAGCATTATTAATATTACCACTTTTTTTTGTTTCTGTTTTTATACACATGCAACAGTTTGAAATGTCTTGATGTAAAATTGTTCAACAGACCCATTGTGACATATGGGTGGGTTAAAAAGGGGGGAAATGTGCACTATTATGTGAATTATTCATGTTCAGCTTCTGAAAGCTGTTGATGCACAACTCAATAAAAACTTGATCACAAAAAAATAAATATATATCAGATCATTTTTCATGCGTTTCGGTGCATTCAAGAGAAGATTTATTTCAATGATGTGGCACGCTCCTATATTTATTTATTCTTATATGAATTGGTGTTTAAATGAAGTTATGAACTTCACCTATGAACAGAAAAGTGAAGGGACTAGCAATATTTTCAGGGACAAAATTTGACATGTTTTCTTAATTTCCATGTGTTTTCCATGACTAGAAAATGGGCCAGTCATTTTCCAGGTTTTTCCAGGTAGAGTGAGAACCCTATTAGGATGCAAACATGTTTTATTTGACAGTTATCAATTTGCCAATGCTTTACACAACTTCAACAAATGTTTACAGATTGTGTTTAACAAGAAGAAAATGAATCTAAAATGTGACTCTGCAAACATTTGTAGACAAGTAGAAAGCCTTTGGGAGCTACTTGGAAAGCTGCGTGTTGGAGATGTATAGTTTGTAAACAATGGAATTCATATAAAGCAGTGGAATGTTTGGGTTATTTTTATGGTTATAATTTCTTATAGTGGTCTCTTTATCTAGTTTTAGACAGGATATACGGATATCATATTGCTTTAATGGCAATATGATATCCTGAACAATCGTCTTTATACTATATAAAGCTGCAGTGGCTGATAAAGCAATGCAGGTTTTCCTTAAACAGGGATTATAGCAATAATAATGAGAAAATAAGAAATAACAGTGCTCTATAGATTCTCAGGCTTGAAAATGCTAAATTACATCCATGATGGCAACCTTTTGTGCACAAAGGCTAATTGAATATAGTTGTTAAATGTGTAAAGGTGATCAATGTATGGTGTTCTTATCAGGCAAACCACATGGTGTTAATCTACGACAACACTGTTCTGAAAAAGGACAGTGCTGGTATTCTCACTTTGATAAGGCATTTTCTTTGGACTATTATGTAAACAATGGATTTACTATTGTTAGCAATACAGTTGTACATACCCTTTAAGTTTACATACGCTTTTAATCTTTTGGCCATTTTTCATAGAATATGAAAGATAGCACAAAAATCGTTTTCCACACATGATTAGTGGTTTATTGTCAAAGAGCTGAGTTTCTTTTGAAATCATAATGAATCAGACACTACTCAAATGTCTCTGATCTAACGTTACATGACCTTCAACAACTGCCAGGAAAGTTGTTCAGGAGCAAAAATATCTGAAATACAGGACTCTCTGAAAAAAATTAGACTCTGAAAAAAATTATGTTTGTTTCAAGATGCACAATATGGAAACTTTTGATCGGGGACATTTGGCTAGTTTCTAGAAAAGCATGAACAAACATGTTTTTTGATAATAAATGGCTTTGCACAACCACTAACCATGAGTGGAAAAAATATTTTTGTGTTATCATTCATATTCTATGAAAAATGGCCAAAAGATTAAAAGGGTATGTAAACTTTT
>OMNZ01109474.1:9814-21763 GCA_900303255.1 Lesueurigobius sanzi | reverse complement strand
ACTCTCTGCCCACAAACCTAAAACTGCAAACTGACAAGAACCTCTTTAATAGAGCCCTGAAACGGCATTTGAAGTCTGCCCAAAGCTGCACACATGAAAACCCTTGTATGAAATGCAATTCCCTTGTTATGTATTTGTTTTTTAGATATTGTATTGTAATGTTTGTTATGTTGCTAAAAGCCTCCTGTGGACAGGTGTTGAAAATGAGCAGTCTGCTATAACACTTTAAACAATGCATCTGGTTCGTCCAATGCTCCTGTTATGTCCATATCAAATAAATAAATAAATAATAAATAAAAATAAAATAAAACATAATAGAGAAAAGAAAGAAAGAAAAAAAAAAGATATAGCAACACAATGCTCAAAAGGAGTAGGCTGAAGCAAGATGCTTATTTACGCCTACCCCTGACTTACTACAATTTTCTGTAACATTCAGTCAGTCTGTTTAATACCCGGTAAGCAGATTACTACATATATAATACATATAAGATAAAATACTTAACAACAACAATAATGGCTCACATTTGTATTGCGCTTTTGCAGCCGAATTACCAAGTTTCTCAAACTCCGCTCCACTGTAGACATTATTCATTCACACCATGCTCAGTGGTGATGGAAGCGAGGCTGCCATTCAACCAACCATTCACTCTCTCACCATCATTCATTCTAAATCTGACCTATTGTACATGTTTTTGGTGGTACGGGAAACCTACGCAGACACAAGGAGAAAACGAAAAAAAAAACGTCCTGTAGCAGCCATCTCCAATCTCCGTGATTATAAAATGCGAAGTGCTGATGCTGACAGTCGGCATGGTAACCAATCTAAACAGACTCCTTCAGGTTTTGTGATTTACTGTAGTGCAATAATTCATTACGGTGCCTGATATCTGCCCCGGCATGTTGGCACAGGTTGGCTTAAAGACTTTGTTCTCCAGTATTTAGTCTGCTCCGCTGATGTGTGCGTCATGGACCGATGGAGCTCTGTCAGTCTGATCTCAAACATATGACATCAACCATTCACAAATACAAGCTGCACTCTGAGGCAGAAGGGTGAAACATGGTGTCAACAAGAACACAGGTTTAAAGGCCTTGCTAGTGGCAGAGAATGTGAGTAATATTGAAATAGTAACAATGGCCTACTTTTTCAAGTGACGGTGACCTTTATTGTCTCCAAATAGATATTTGTCCAGGGGCACTGTATGGGATCTATCCTACTATTTTGTCAAGAGCACTGGGTGATCATAGTGTAGCACTCAGGGATCGGACTTAGGCCACAGTCTTGGTCACCTGGTGGCACAGTGGTTAGCAGCTCTCCATTCACAGCAGGAAGGTCCCGGGTTTGATTAACGGACAGCGGAGGCCTTTCTGTGTGGAGTTTACATGTTCTTCCTGTGTCTTTGTAGCCTGGCAATATCCAGGCTGCTCGCGCTCGAATTTCAATTGGAACTGCGAGACAGCCTGGAAAGGAAGACCGAAATCTTCGCATGAATCTGGGGACCAATCACAGCACGGGGAGGAACGGCAAGCTCAACATACGTCAACATACGTCATCGGGAGTCGGGACTCGGGATTGGCTGTGGTCACACGCAGACGTATCCACCTTATTCTGCCCCGCCCACTTTTGTTGTAAAAGCATTTCCTGTTTTTATTAGCATTCCTGTGAGCTGAGATGTTGTCAATGGAAGAGAGTGAAGAAAGTAATAAGGGAATCAACAAAAAACTTGTAAAAAAAGCTCAAAGTAAATGAGTTTGTGTGGCTCAGGTTTAGTTTCAGAGGATGGACGACATGAAAAAAGTCACCTAAAATAATTTTTAGCGATATTATTTCTGACTTTTTGTTGTCTCTCTAATTGGCTAATTGTCTGTGAGGAACTCTAAAGGACCAGAGCTGATGGATATATTCACACAGAGGTTTGTTGTAAATGTTACATGTTTCACCAAAAACAAAAATCAAAGCTCAAGTCAGACCTGCAGTTTGACCAGAAATACAAAATGGCGGCCCCTATTGCAACTTCCTGAATAAGGTGGATAGACATTCATAGTGGCCAATAAACGGCTAAGGACAATGGTAAACCACACCTCCCATACGAGAAAATGAACGGTTGTTTCCCAGACTAAATATTCACTTGTGATATTTAGTCTGGCGCTAGCCAGGTTAGTGTCTTTGAGGGTTTCTCCCAGATGCTCCAGCTTCCACCTTCATCCTAGATGATTTCAAAACAATGGAAAGCCAAGCCTCCCCACAGTGACCACTTATTACTAATACTATTGTACTGTTGTATCTTAGGAGTCTAGGGGTTCTCCAAAGGATTTTTTTTTAAAGGGAATTGACAATTTTTCTATATTTTAGAATACTTAACTGTGATGTCACTATTGAATGTATTTCTCAAAAGCATCTTGGGGGGCAGAAGATACAGTATATGCTCGAGGACTGTATTTGGCCCTCCAGCCAGACGTTGCCTACCCCTTTCATATTGCATCCAGAGGAACTCCATACAGACGCAGGGAGAATACATACAATGATCATACCAATGTCTTACACTTTACAAGCCTTAAAGTACTACACTGTAGTTATTATTCATTCACTCCATACCTGATAGTGATGAGCTGGTGGGGAACTATTGTAGCCACAGCTGCCCTGGGGTAGACTGACGGAAGCGAGGCTGCCTCTCTAACCACCACCAACAACTCACTCATACACTACATTGGGTGCATGTAGGGTGAAGGATCTTACCCAAGGATATGACAACAATCTGCCTCTGTGGGAACCAGGATGTGAACTGCCAAGCTCTCGTTTTATTGACATTCTGGTCCTTGTCTTAATTAGTCCAATGTAAGGGATGAATTGTGGTGGCTATGCAGAACTATAAATGTGGATGGCTGAACTGTACTGTCTGCCAGTAACTGATGTCGTAAGCATGTTTTTCATTTATGATTGAGGAAGATGATTGCTGTGTGTGTTTCTCTGTTATATTTCTGTATTGCAGCTAGTGTGGAACTGTAGCCCAAGACAAATTTCCTCTGGGGACAATAAAGTTTACCTTACCAGCTGAGCCACTGTTGCCCCATACAAGCGGGGAACTCCAGCCGTGCAAGGCTGATGTCCACTATGTCACTATGCCACTGGTTAAGACGTCTAGTATCATATATATATATAGTTCTATAATGCAAATACAAACTAAGACTTTGACTTAGCGCATATGCAAACAGTGCTGATAATACTGCTTACTACACACAACAAGACACAAAGTCGACACAGCTGTGCAGCCTATGATCACTGATAATCACTGGCAGCCTTAACTTTGCTGGTACAGTCTTTCTGCCTGTGGAGCCAGTTTAAGTAAGAGCACATGTGAGGAGATAACGCATAACAGGGCTGACAGGTCATTATAACCTAATAATAAAGTGATATCAGTCTTCTCTAGTCTATTATCCTACATTTTAAAGGCCCTGTACCCATTTTTATTTTTAACTAGTCATGAAATGAAATTAGTTGTGTTCTCCTTCAGTATTGAATATGCAGTGATTTGTGAAAGAAAAAGACTGTCCATACAGTGATCCTGAAAAGTGACCCTGAAAGTTGTGAAGCGTGCTTGTGAACTCATCCCTGTGAAGAACTGGGATGTGAAAAATACACTTAGAAGTTTGGAAATGAGTTTGGACTAGAAGGGCTTAATATATTGCAAAAATAATTGTATCGCAATATTAGGTATCACATTTTTGCAAACTAAAACAAAAAAATGCATGGAAAAGTTCAGTTTTAGTTATAATTTTCCTAATTTAGTTCTATTTTAGCCTCTTTTAAACAGAACAAAGTGGAAGAAGATGGATGCGCCGCCCATAATGCATATTGTAAGTTTTTTCAATATCGTGCAGATAGTTTGAACCACAACTAACAGTTTCACGAGACCTCACAACATCCTAAAGAGCCCATAGTTTAAAGTTGAGGCGTTTTTTTTTGTTTTTTTTTAGTTTATGGTTAATACATAATAGGCTGTAATCACTCAGCCTATCCACATGAAACTTGCATAAAGTTTGTCTTCGAAACGTCTAATTATTTTCCCATAATAGTCTCAAAAGTGGTGACAATATTAAAAAATATGATTTTGGTCAATTGAAAGGTGTTTCAGCCAAAAGACTAATATGGCTGATTTGGATATTTAATCCCTCACAAACAATGATTAAGCGAAACATTTGGAGATTTTCTGTTTGGAGATTTCTTTCAAAAACTGTTTCTCTTTCATAGAGTCGTATTGGCCCCTGCCCTGCGAGCAAATTACATCAGCACATTATAGAACGGGAATACAAGCTATAGTAAAGATACAGTTTCCAAATCAGTCAGCTCAAACTACTCACAAAGTCCCATATGATTCACCTGTACATTAAAATGCCAGGTTTTATGAGCATGTACTTGTGCACACCTACATGGCACCTTTTCAAACCCGGAGTGTGGGTGGCTGCACTTTCCTCATTAGTGTGCTGGGACCGGAGCCAAACCCAGCCGGTGCCAGCGGGGCCGGCCCAGTTTGGCAGTTGTGGAAGAGGCGTCCTGCAGGCAGCGCTCTGGGGGAAACTGCTGATTCAAACACAGCGTGCACAAACAACAAAGCCAGACCACGAGTGCCCCCCGTAGGAGAGGAGAGCCTTGAGCTTCCTGTCACCCACCGGGACCCATACAAGCTCCGCCGCAGCTGCCCGATCTCTAAAGGGCAATTTCACAGTCGATGGGTCGTGTAACGCGATATTGAAACTACCCAAGGATTGAAGGATGGGGTTGTCAGACGATATGAGGGCTTTTACGTTTGAGTTTGGCCATGCGGGATGTGGAATGGTTAGAAGTGATGGGAGTTAAAACAATACATTAGGTTTCAGAACATTGTGCGCCATTTCATTCTACGGAAAGCCCAATGTTTGAGGCCAGGAAAAATAAATCACACCAATAGGTATTACACTAGATGTAGACGTTTTGTAGCTGCCTTAATTATTACTATATTATAGAAAAGTGTCCCTCATAGAGATCACTTTTTAAAACCTGTTACTATGGAATATTCAAGATTCTTTATTTGTCAAACCATGTGAATGGTTCGAAATTACGTTTCTCTCATCCTTGATTGTGGAGCGGGGGAGGGGAAAGAGGGGAGGGAGGGAGGGGAGGGAGTTCAGCTTCTCGATGGCCCTGTGAATATGCCTGGACAACTGAGACTTAGCTTAGACAGACAAATGAAGAGTTTATTTGCAAAAACAGATAAGTGCCATTGACAAAAATCAACTCATGCTTGTAATTTTCTCTTTGTCTAGATGTGTTTTTAATGTCCAGATCTATTTTACTGTATGAGAAATATGAAGACACTTGTTATGGATCAAATTGGTTCAACTTTACTTTTACTGGTGTCCCCTGTAGAGCACAGTAATCAATGTCTAAAACTATATTGCTAAAAATTCTAAGCGGAGATATCTGTTTTTGCAAATGAACTCTTCAAATATATCAATAGCATCCATTTTCCCTTAGGATCCAAGTAATGATTGAATCATCTGAATCCTAGAGTGCAAGAACACTTCCATATGATTTCGATATGACACATGGTGGTCCTCAAGCTTTTCACTCCAACTATCACCTAAAAAAAGGTAAAAAAAAAAAAAAAAAAAACTCTTGCTGAGCACAACCAGATCAGTTTGGGAAATATTGATTAATAATGCACTTGTCTTGCTTTAAATTACAATTTATGTGCCAAGTGGTTTTATTCTTTGGTGTATAACAGAGTGTGTGTTTCTGCTGCTTATACAGTAATAAAGCCACTTTGAGAGGACAGTCACATATAAAAGTTATGTGAGATAGATGACAGATGTTCACTAATAATTATTACTTTATTTAAAAGAAAATAGCCAAATTATTATTTTTTCCATAAAAAATAATTCCATATGCCAAATCAATGGATAAAGACTAGTTGAGAATCGTGTTAAAAGATTCACCCCCTGCGATCCGTTGAGTCTATAGACTATAGGCTACAGCAGCGCAGGCCACGGACAGAGGGCAGACAATCACCAACGGAACTTTGGACCGAGGGATACGAGGATTTGATTATTAAAGCCTCTTCCATAGCAGCGTTAGAAATGGGAAAACGGTATAAAAGGAAAGAATACATGCCTGGCTCGCACCCTATAGACGCCAAGCAACAGGTGAACGCAGAGCAGGCGAGTCCTTTCTCCCGTGTCCAGACTCAGACTCTTCACTGTAGGACGTGGGGAGGACTCCCATTTGATGGACAGCTGCTGTGAACCGCTCCAGTTAGAAGTGAAATACAGGAAGTGATACCCCAGGCCAAAGTGTTGCGTTTTCATGCGGGTCGTGTATCTAAGGCAGAGGGGATCAGATAATCCTGCACGCAGTTTTTACTGTGCTCATCAGGAGTGTGGTCATGTGATGCAATACTGCCAAACCACACCACACCAACAGACCCCCTGTCTGAACACTTTCGATTGTACACCGGTTAAAATTGATGAGTGTTTGACAAACCAATCTGCTGGGCTTTTTTAAAATTAAAAATACAACAGCGCTCTGGCTCAAATGTTGCTCGTTGTGACTGAATGTGAGTGAATTTCCCTCTTTTGCATATTCGAGGTCTCATGAGCAGAATTTGCACTGAGGCCTTTTTTAATAGACTCACAACTCTCAACTGCACATCCCTTTTTCTCCAATTTAGCGCACTCTCCATTTTATGTGTGTGCAAATGCTTAGTAAATGACCCCCTAGAGCACTGTGTGTAAAAGTCTAAATGTTTTTCAGACTTTTAAAAGTGTCTTATCTTAATATTGCCAAAGAAAACGCTCTCACTCGAAATTAGATCAAACTAATAATTGTTAAGACAAGGTACAAGAAGAAAATAAATTTAAGTTTTAAATAATTAAACATTGGTTCATTTCCACCTGTCAACATTCTCTCACTTACATGTAATGTGGGAATGAGTAATCAATGTTATACACAAGTAGGTCCTGTGCTGATACTGAACATAAAGGAATTATTCAGGTTAAAAGTAGGTACTCCAAGGAGTATAGTTATTTCAAAAAGTTGCTGAAGTGTACTTGAACTGTCAGACAGTCTACTACTGTATGAGATGAGAGCCATTACCTGCCGGTCATGAGCTGGCTGCGGGATGGGCTGCACAGCGGCTGCACGTAGTAGTTCTCCAGCTTGACCCCCTGCGCAGCGAGCCGGTCTATGGCAGGGGTCTTGATCTCGGAGCCGTGGTACCCCACATCCCTGAAGCCCTGGTCGTCCACGAGGATGAAGACGATGTGCGGCTGCGAGCCTCTGTTCTCCCACGACATATGAACGCTCCACGTCTGTGAGATGATGAAGCCCAGCACGAGACCCACCGGTACCCACAGGACCAGCATGCTTCTGTTCTGGCTCAGGTGCAGAGCGCGCACGAGCTGCTAGTGTGCGTGACCGAGGAGCGTGGCGCGTGTTACATGTTTAGCATCAACGGGGTCTGGAGACGTAAACGTGTCAGTGAAGTAATCCACGTGGAACCGTTTGAAACCACCGTAAGAGTCAAACAAACCGCGCGTAAAGTCCATCCCACCTTTTACAATTTCAGCAGACCGTAAACAAGTCCTCCAATCACTGCAGTCGGATCGTACACGGCTCGTGGGGTCCATCCCGTGGCGGAGTGGGCTGTGTCCGGAGAGCGCGCACGGTTATATCTCTCCTGGACGTCCCGCGGAGGAGGCTGGTCCTGTGGTCTACACTCCAGCCCTCTCCGCTCTCCTCTGGGCTCGGAGCTGCGCTGCTCTGTGCACCTTCTGCTGCGGTGCGTTCACGAGCAACTCGGAAAGACCGCGCGTAAAACCTCCTATTGCACTTTTACGCATAAAAAAAGTTGTGATGTCGTTACTTTGAATCCCACAGGTCAGTAACAGTAAAGACAGTTAGTCTATGAAAAACTATTTTATGGAAAGTTGATTTAACAGTTCTCAATTAAATAAAGAATAATAATAAATAGTATTAATAGGCTATACATAAAAAAAAAAGAAAAATACAGTTAATAGCAAATTTTTACTCAACATCCTTTTGCAACCTGACAAACTATACCGTTTTTCAAGGAAAATGGATGTCATGTAACGTATACTAATTTCAGTGGTTAATAACATATTGTAGAACAATAATATAGAGCCTGAAAATGAAAATGCAAGCCCTTCATTATTCTATTAACCTACTTTAGACCTTACTTTACCTTTCTTTAGCAATGCTTTTCTGACAGTAATTACCTTTTTTTTTTCCATACACAATTAAGGCTTATATTCATTTTGACTGGAGAAATACTTGCATTTATTATTATAATTAAGTGTAAACAGTTTTTGGCCTTTTATTTGTTAATTCAGCAGGAGAGGTTTTTGCTGTTGCCTATGGAACTTTCACCAGTTTGGACCCGGAGGTAGATTGATTGTTATTTGTGATGTCACTCTTAACAACTCCATAGGACAACTGGTGCCCTCAATAAACCCTAACCCTTTATCCTTTAACACCAAAGCCATTAACATTACATTAAAGTGGTATTTCAATGACAATATGGAAGTACATTTCCAGAACCATCTCACCTCAGTCCACCGCCGACTTTACACGTAGTTTCTGTAGTTTCTCTGGTGCAAAGAGTGTGTGATTTATGTGTGGACTCTGGAGAGACAAAGCAGAGAGGTGTGCTCGTATATAACCCCGAGAGGGAAGCGCCTGCTGGGGAGATGAGTGATGGGAGACGATTAGGTTTCAACAAAACTGTGAACAGGTTAAGGCCGGCTGCAAAACATTTAAATAATAATATTAATACTGTCCAATATAAGCAATGGAAACAATTGAGCAATACAACTGTGCTCTTGATTTTATACTGAAGTTGAATCACAGAAGAAGTCATTTTTACAATTAATAAAAATGAAAGGAATAAAAACAAAGAAGAAAAGACGTATAGCATTATGGACGTTTTCCATAATAAACTAATGAGAAAAGGTAAAATATTGGAGTTATCGTGTACATAAAAGCATACAGTGTGTTTGATGGGTTAATCAGTAGTGACAGTTGTTCCACAGCTCTTTTCTATTACTTTCATACTGTTTTTAGCTTATGTTAGTCTATGGACAACATTTTCTGCCAAACCAACAGGAAAGCTACTAAACTATTTCAATTAAAGGTTATGAAGTTAGAAGATCCGTTCTTCCCATGCGTTTCAAATCTGCATCTGTGATTGGCATGATAATAATATTAACATAAGATAAGATAGTTCTTTATTGATCTCACGATGGAGAAATTCACTTGTTACAACAGCTAGAATCCCACAGGGGGGTGCAAAAAAGCCCACAGAGTCCAGTGGGCAGCCCAGGGCAGAGCTGGCCCTCCTGACCAGCTTGTTCAGTCTTCCACGGTTAATGATCTGCGAGCACACCCCAGACGCTCATCTTTTTGAATAGAAAGCAGGAGGCTGGCTGGCAAAGAAAAACTAGTGACTGACTTTTTATTTTGGACTTGATACTTCACTTACTACCAATTTTTAACTGAATAGGAAAATTAAATAGAATACATGTTTTTATATACTGTAAATACTGTTCCACATTTAATCTACATATACCATCAATAGGCTATTGTTATATTAAAAATATTACTATAACTATTTAAAAAAGTTTTGTTTGTAATAACATGTCTGATTTAAGCATTTGCACACGGGCAAAATAGATGCATGCTAAAAGTGGTGCTAAAAGCATGTGCAGTTGAGATTTCTGTTTCTCATAAACAATAAAAGGCCACAGTTGAGCTCAATATTAGATTTGTGCCGCCAATAACATAACCAGTTCCTAAATCCAAGGAGCTAAGGCACCCTTTTTACAGAAGAAAAACGTAGTCAAAATGTATGTATTTAGTGTGACATCTGTACCTGCTGAGTTAAACAAAACGCTGAAATTCTTGCAAGAATGAAGGAGCAACACACACAAAGATCATATCACTATAATCATGCACCAATAACCCGAGAGTCTCACTGGCAGCATGACTGTGGGCTGCTTTGTTTTCTTCCGTACTATTGCAAAGTGTTCTACCTGACCACTACACTGTGATCAGGTGAAATTTCTACGCCACCCTTCATGATGTCCTGCGCCAAGTTTAAGTCCTTTCCATTTAGTCACTTAGTAAATCAGGTCTTAAGAATAAATAACATGAAAAAGAGCAAGCTAAGACAAAACTTTTTGATATATACTGTATATCTGAGTGAGTTTTGTGCTTCAAAAACCATTATGGTCCTTTTCTGATTAGGTCAGAGCAGCTTTCCAGTAATCTAGAGGTTGGTGGTTCGAATCCTTCTTTTGCCTGTCTATATTTTTACTGTGTCCTTGGGAAGATGCACCTATGTTAACACAAACTCTCCGGACAAATGGAGAAATGTAGTGAAAAGTACCTATAAATCAAACTTTGTTCAGTCCTATAGTGCAGTGGTTCCCAACCTTTGTTGTCTCACGTACCCCTTGGGCCTTTCATTTATACTCGGAGTACCCCCTGCTTCGATGGTTTTGTTGATTAGTTAGAAAGAGAATCACAAAAAAAATCAGATAAAAGACAACTAAATACTCTCAAAATCTCACTCTTTACAGTTAACTGTTTTAAAATGTATTTTCTTTGACCATAATAATCAAAAATACAATTTGTTTCATCTTATTTTTTAATCTGAAATTATTCCAAGTATCCCCTGCTAACCTCTCGCGTACCCCCAGGGGTCCCCGTACCCCTGGTTGGGAAACACTGCTATAGTGTATGATATTCTTGTTTAGCTTTAATAATTGTGTATAAGCACCTAATTTGAAACCATTTGAAAGTTTTTTTTTTACCGCTAATACTTTTTTCATTGCACTTTTAACGTTAAACATTTACTACTAAGATGTTTTCACTCACTTTTATTTACCAGTTCCTTATGGTGTTTTCACAGGTGACAGCATATTTGCACAGGCTTTTTAATCTTTAACTTAACACATGTATATACAGTAAGTACATCTTACCCTGGTAAAATAATAATTACATGGCTCTTACTGATGCCGGATCTATTCTACATGTTTATTTGTGTGTACAGAATAAATATTGGACTTTAGGGGAGTGGTTAGCAGTGGCGGGGCTCTACATAAAGACGGCTAATGTGCACGGATGAATTAGAGCCGAGGTGTCAGAGGGGCCAGCGCTGTGGACATCTCAAAGGGCCTCACATGTGCACAGGTATGGTTAAGTTCGGGTCGATGAATCGGTAAGTGAACATTCGTTTTATTGTTGTGATATTGATTTATTAAAGATGAAGGAGGTTCAGAGTAGAACAAGACAATCTGCAAAATATCAGAAACAGGACCTTATCTTTTGAGCATATTCCACTTGGGCAGTACTTGATGTAGTACTGTAGTGATTGCAATAGTACATGGGCTTAATAAATAATAGTTTTATCAATATGAAGTAGCAGTAAATAATAAAACGTAGTCTGGACTCTGGAGCAGGTTGGACTCGCTGATGAAAAGCCAACTGTGGCGTAACCATCACACACTAAACTGAGAGGCATTCATTATGGCAGTGTTTCCCAACCAGGGGTACGGGGACCCTTGAGGGTATGCGAGAGCTTAGAAGGGGGTACTTGCAATTATTTCAGATACAAAATAAGATTTTTGATTATTATGTTCAAAGAAAAGCTATTTAAAACACTGTAAAGAGTGAGAATATTTAGCAGCATTTACACTGATAAATAGGATAGTATCGTTTTAGTTTATTCACTTTCTAACTCCTTCCCCTCTGTCTCTTTCCTTCCTCTCTCTCTCTCTCCCCCTCTTTCCTTCTTCTCTCTCCCTCCTTCCCCTCTCTCTGTGTCTCTTTCCTTCCTCTCTCTCTTTCCCCTCGCTCTCTCTCTGTCTCCTTCCCCAGGACTCTCCTTCCCCTCTCTC
>OMNZ01109470.1:0-17582 GCA_900303255.1 Lesueurigobius sanzi | reverse complement strand
AATATAAACGGCTCAGTCTCCCTCCGCGCTCCCGCAGAAGCCTAGACACGCCCCTTTCACAGCAGTTTTTGAATTTGGTGGATGGGCGGAGTAAACTTTGGAACAGGGGGTGAGTTGGTCTTTAACTACACTTTTGCTTTGTGGTATTATTATCACTATTTTCAGTTAACATTTTGCCAAAAGTAACTCCAGTTACATTTTTGCAGCAGTAATATGTAATATAAACATGTTACATTTTTAAAGCTTTAACTAGTAATATAGAATATATTACAATTTTAAAGTAACTTTAACATTAATTTCATGTTTATGTTGAATAAAACTCATTTCAAAGCCACTGATCCCCCTGCTCTGTTTCATTTACACTCAGCCACAGATCGTACCTTTATGATCAAGGCAAACGCTCCTATTAAGATGACATATTGTCTCTAAATCATACATTTGAACTGAAAAGCGCTCTCCATGCTGTAATGCGACCATAGATATATTTGCCCCACACCCGCCCACACACTCACCCCCTACACGTCACCCCACAGCCTCCGAGAACACCCCTTTTGCAGCGATTATTGGATTTTGATAGTGGGTGGAGAAAGGCTCTGGAACCCCCGTTTAGGCACTCTTTAAAGCTGATAATATGGCCTTACTTGACCCTAAAATAAGATTCAACATCCAATTGCACTTAAAAATTAGGAAATACACTCACTATCGTACTTAAATACTCTTGAATAAATACTGCCAATAAATGTTAGTGTCTCTTATACATACAGTAGATCTTGAAGGCGAAAATTCATTTCATTCCTATATTACAGACACACTCAAATATATCCTTCATGCCGTGCTAACTGCAGCCTGTATGTTTTTCTCAGTGAAGGAGACCAAGGCGAAGCGTAAGAGGAAGCTGATTGTGGACAGCGTGAAGGAGCTGGACAGTAAGACCATCCGCGCGCAGCTGTCCGATTACTCCGATATCGTGACCACTCTGGACCTGGCCCCGCCCACAAAGAAGCTGATGATGTGGAAGGAGACCGGAGGAGTGGAGAAGCTGTTCTCTCTGCCCGCCCAGCCGCTCTGGAACAACAGGCTGCTCAAGGTACAGTGTGTGCCGCACAGTGGCATCCAGACGACCTTCTCAGTTTAATTAAAGACTATTTGTGATTTTATATAATAGTTTTGTTCTGGTTCTGCAGATGTTCACCCGATGCCTGACTCCTTTGGTCCCGGACGAGTTGAGGAAGAGGAGGAAAGGAGGAGAGGCCGACAGTTTGGATGAGTTCCTCAAAGATCTGGAGAACTCAGAGGTGCCACGAGAGGAGACCGCGGGACAGCAGCAGCAGCAGCAGCAGGGCATCATGGGTAATCTATGCACAGAGTGAGAGTTGTAAACACTTTTCACTTCCCAAATCCCGGGCTAGTATAAGGATGAGACACTGCAGGTGAAAATGGGGGAAAAAAAGAAAAATTGAGTGATATTAATTTGAAACCTTTACTGTATGTTTCTGACATAGATATGAGGGGAAAAAAATGTATTACAGGTTTTCTGTCATTTTATGTTTTCATATTAATTAGGGCCGGGAAAATTAGTGCGTTAACTAATAAGATATATATAAGATAGTTTTTTATTGATCTCACAATGGAGAAATGTACTTGTTACAACAGCTCTTAGGACAGGATCACAAAAATGAATGCAAAAGTAGGGATGCACCGATACAGATACCAGTGACAGGTATCGGTCAATACGACCTGCTTGTGATCGCGATACCAAGGGACCGATACCATTTGATGTGCGCTGCACCTATGAACGCACCTCACATCTGATCAGAGCATAACAGAACAACGAACTGAAGAATTCATAAGTGTGGAAATACAATACTCCACACAGACCTCACTTGATTACAGACTCATCCCCTAAATCAGAGTTTGTGCTGAATTTAACCAGTGCTAAATGTTGAGTTCAGTGGTGCGACTGCAAGTTGATAAGAGAAGCTAATATTGCTAACCCGCTGCTAAACTGCTAATGGCAATTCTTAGCGTATATGCTTAAGGACTAAATGCACCTGTAGGAAGAGCTTTTAAAAGAGGTATAGCATGTCCATATTGAGCAACATTTAGCTGCTCCTTGAATATGCTAACTTAGCAAGTTATCGCAAACTGAAAAAAAAACAACAGCAACCAAATCTATCCTAACGAGGCTACTGCAACATGAGGCCAGTCTAGTTAAAATAATAAGTAACAATGTACATATCATTATATATCAATCAATCAATCAATTTATTTTTGTAACGCCAATATCATAACAGAAGTCATCTCAAAGGTCGGTATGGACAAAAACGAATCAATATCAGACATCAAGAATGATCAAAAATAAGTCACACACAAAAATGAATGTCACAAACAAATTAAATGTCTCAACCAGATGTAATGTCCCGTGAATAAGTAAATCACTTAGAGTAACAAACTTAGCTTCCCCCATCCTTAGACCTTCCTCAACGGCGAGGAAAAATCCCAAAAATCCCATGAAAAAAAATGAGGAAACCTCGAGGAAAACCAATTAGAAGAAGGATCCATCTCCCTTGGACGGATGGGCCAGTGGTGAATTTTGGTCGACCAGAGTTCAATAGCAATGTTCAGTGGCTATTTTGGTCGACCGGAGTCCAATGGCTATGTTCAGCGAGAGTTGCAGCAGCCATTGAACTGGTAAACGTCCCCGGGTGGACAGGAGTCCCGCAGCAGTGCTTAACACGAGGAGTAGGCATGGCCGACGCCGGTACCACGAATGCTGTCCCGTCTCACGGTAACGGCAGTTATACATATACAACACAGGCTCTGAGTAACTGTTGGATATGGACAGTGTGTACAAAGTGGCCTAATTTTCAACAAAGTGAGGCCCAAAAACACATCATTACACATGCTTATTACAAATATTATATTCAATGAAATAGCTTTACTTTAACTGTATAATTCTGATTAAACTTCTCTTAAAAGTATTGATAAATGGCTTCAGTAAATGGAAATGAGAACTAATAACTTTAGCCCAGCTACAAGAAGAAGAAACTGCCTTGTACTCGCATCGGTATTCGATATGGGGAGTACTCAAATCGAAGGAATTAATATTGGAAAATTCCCTCTGAAATAATCTTCAAAATATTGTAAAGTCCAAGACTGTAAAGTTTGGAGTCTGTAGGAGCGACTAAAGTGGAAGTGTTGTCACCACAATGTTTATTTTGAGAAAATCGTTAAATTTATTATTTCCCTTATGGTTCTATGGAGAAATGTTTAATCAGTGCAATAATTACACTGCTTATTAGAAAGATTTGTTTCCAGGTGAAAATATAGCAAACCTAAAAATGTAAAAAATAAATAGTTTTGCCTGTAGTGTCTCTTAACCAAATCAGGAGCATGCATCATAAATGTTGAGTATCTCTGTGTGCTTTACAGACCAGACATTGATGGAAGAGGCTGGAGCTCTTCAGACCTCGGCTGTGGAGGGCAGCAGGACCCTGGACGAGTCTTCTGTGATGGTGCCCCCTGCTGCTCAGAGAGGACTCAAACGCAAGGCCCCGGACTCAGAGCCAGCGCTGCCCGTGAGTAAGGTCCACTACGAGCTTTGAGTTTCAGTAATTCTGATCTGACGCCTGGTATCAGTGTGTTTACTGGAAATACTACATTGTTTCAGGTTGTGGGCCAGTTTGCTCTCTTTACATGTATATTTTCACCTGGAAACAAATAAATTACCGAATAAAGCCTTTATACACTTTATACAATGTTATACAAAATGATTCTTAAGGTCTTTGACAAGAAACCTAGACACTGGCATCATTGTGAAATTATACACAAGTAAAACGTTTTTTTAGCTTTTGAGAATTTTATCAATTTTAACATCCTTACATTATTTTTTTAAGTCTTTGCACTCAGAATTAGCTACACACATAACTTATACTAATAGGGCTATCACAAGAGATTGAGATCCAATGGTAGCTGTGTTGTTCCCATGTTTAGGTCAAGCTTTGGTCAGTCTGCCTTTCTCTGCTGGAATGAATTGCTGACTTAAAATTACAAACTCATGGCATCAAATTTAAGATCCAATCAAAAAGCTTCTTAAAATCCACTCAAAGAAAAAAAATGAACCCAAGAAAACAAAATGTGTGCACTCAAATTCAGACAAAAATATCTAATAGCGCTTAAAATTAGAAAAATAAATTTAATGGAAATTAGACACAAATTAGTCTTATTTTAAGTGCAGAATTGCTAGTTCCATTGGTAGATCATTTTACTTACCTACTCAAAACTGTCTAGTTCACTTATTGTAGTGTAATAACTAGTTTATTAAAACTAACCAAGATATCCAAAATCCCCTTGAACAAATCTTTGTAACTAATATCAATCAATTAATCAATCAATTTATTTTTGTATTGCATATCAACAAAATAAAACCATGAATTTAAATCTGGTGTGTGGTTCCCAACCTTTTTAGTCTCACGTACCCCTTGGGCCTTTCATTTATTCTTCGAGTACCCCCTGCTTCGATGGTTTTGATGATTTAGTTAGAGAGTGAATGACAAATACTCCAATTCATCAGGTAAAAGACCGCTAAATACTCTCAAAATCTCACTCTTGACAGTTAAATGTTTCAAAATGCCTTTTCTTTGACCATAATAATCAAAAATACAATTTGTTTCATCTTATTTTTTATCTGAAATTATTCCAAGTACCCCCTGCTAACCTCCCGCGTACCCCCAGGGGTCCCCGTACCCCTGGTTGGGAAACACTGATCTAGACCACACCAATCCATTATTTATTCAATCAAAAATTCTAAAACTTCATGACATCATCACTGTTAAAAGTCCTCAATTAAAGGGACTCAACGGAGTTTGATCATTTTCATACGCTTGACTGCCACCTCTGGCCGTCCGCATAACTGCAGTCTCCATGTTAAGCTCGTGAATGACTGCTGCCTCGGCCCGAGGAGGCAACTTTAGAGTGACCGTGCAGGCTTATAGCGGCAATTGAGTGGGATAGGTGTGGGCTCACAGTACAGCGCGGGACATTGCTGGAGCATGTAGGGGGTGGAAAATATATTATTTTTTAAATTATAACTTCCGTAGAGTCCCTTTAATGTATAAAGTAAAAAATAAGCAATTGCCTGAAAATGTTTTAAATTCTTTCAGTGTAAGAGAAGGAAAACACAATTTAAGGGGCTTGTATCATTTTAAAATTGCCCACGGCCGGATGACCGGTAAAAGTTTCTGCATCTCTGTTTGTGGCCCTAAAATATGGAACAATATCCAGGAAGAGCTCAAATGATGTAGTACTTAAAATAAGTATTGATTTAAAGAAATGATGTTCTCTAAGTAACTGAAGAAAACAGATGAGTTGCCGTGTTTGTGTTGTCTGTTGTAAACCAGATGTTCATTGTGTATTGAACTTGTATTCAGAGCACTTTGCTAAAATGATCATTAAGAGGAAGTCTATTGTGTTATTGAGATGATGTACAGAAGAAAGGGGTAGGATTATATAAGTGTTTACTTCCCCCCACTCCTTTTCAGACGGACTAAATTGCCTCATTCTAGGTGGATGAGATTATAGTATACAGTAAATGTTGTTTGTTTTGTTTTATGTAGTTTAATTTTCTTTTATTAATTTGTCTATTTGTTCTATCGTCTGAATTCATTCATTTATGTCATTATTATACCGCAAAAGTTTCAAATTGATATCACTCAGTAAAATGTTCTTCCCTGTTCACCTGCCGTGTCTCGCTGACCCAGTATCAAGTCGTCAAAGAGTTAATCATTTACTTCAAGGTCAAGGTCAAGGTTTATTTATGAAGCACATTTAAATGCAGTCACTGCCCAAAGTGCTGTATCTACAAAAGATGTAAAATACAATTGTAAAACAGATAAACGTTTGAGAAAAACAAATGCAAAGTTCAGCTCAACTCATATTGAAAGCCAACTCAAACAGATGAGTTTTTAGCAGTGACTTAAAACACTGAACAGAGGAGGCAGAACGAATGGTCAGAGGGAGTTTGTGCCAAAGTTTAGGTCCAGGTCCTGAAAACGCCCTGTCACCTCTGGTTTTCAGCCACAAACGAGGACAGGTCAAAAACAACTGCTCACATGACCCAGTGGGGCCAATCCATTCAGGGATTTAAAAACAAGCAGCAGAATTTTAAATCTAATTTTGAAGTGACTGCAGTGCATTTACTTGCCCAGTTCATGTCCTTGTCCAATAATGAAAGCTCAAACTCTTGTTCCTTGCTAAGGTGTAATTGTTTGATTGTTTTGCAGTTGGGTGCATTGGAGCAACAGCAGGCCTCTGGAGAGGTGGCCCAGTTGGAGACGTCTGAGCTGCCCCCAGAGGAACCGTCCATCAGCCAACTCATGGAAATGGACCTGCTCAACGACAAGGACAAAAAGAAGACAGACGATGACTCCGACGACGAGGTGAGACAGTGAGGGACGGTGCGGCCTTTAAAGAGAGCCTAAACGTGCGCACCAGAGCCGTCCTCGGAGGATTTGGGGTGACGTGCGGGGGGTGGTGTGTGGACAGTGTCTGCAACATAAAAAATCCTACCAATAAACTATAAATGGTCCGCTAACCTGATAACCGCTATGAAAATGATCGCCCATGTTCCAAACTCCAACTCGCTACGAAGATTTCATGTGGGAGGGGCTTGCTCTGCAGGACCTGATGACGATGTGTGGAGCCCGTGCACTTGTGGTGAAATATGAATTATCTATCTGAAATTACACAAATGTATTCACCTTATTCAGCCCCCGCCCCACTTCTAAGCATTTCCTCTTCCACTTTCCCCTCCATGGGAAAAAGCTCAATGGAAATAAGTTTTAGTTTAGATTCAGTGGAAGGACGACGTGAAAAAAGTGACCTAAAATTATTTTTACTTTTTGTTGTGACTGTAATTGGCTAATTGTCTGTGAGGAACTCTAAGGACCAAAGCTGATGGCTACTGTATTTACACAGAGTTTT
This sequence comes from Lesueurigobius sanzi, assembly GCA_900303255.1. Taxonomy (NCBI): domain Eukaryota; kingdom Metazoa; phylum Chordata; class Actinopteri; order Gobiiformes; family Gobiidae; genus Lesueurigobius; species Lesueurigobius sanzi. Next base: position 10,601 of record OMNZ01109470.1, on the reverse strand, counting down.
GGTGTAAATCTTGTTGCACCAATAACAGAAATCAAATCCAATATCAGTTGAATAGTGGGACATTATTCCCATGAAAGCATGGGCTGGTCCTTGAGACGCAATTTAATTTATTTATTCTGGTAAAACAGTTTTAGACAATAGAAATTGCAACATTTGTCTCATGTCGCTTTATCCGGCATATCTTTTTTTTTTTCATTCCAAAACCCATCCTTTGAATAAAATAATATTTCCATGTTTGTTTGTCAGGAGGAGGGGGCTCAGAGCGGAGACCAGGACCCAGAAGAGCGACGATGGAACAAAAGAACGCAGCAGATGCTCCACGGCCTCCAGGTCTGAAATGTTCTCTGTTTTATTTCAAATACATGAGATACATGATAGATAATATGCATAAGGAAAGTAAAATGATGTTGTTCGTCATGTCTCTACCATTTGAGGGCCCGTCCTGAGCAAAACGTCCCAGGCGTTTTTTTTTTCTTCTTCTAGTCCAGCCCTGCATTGATCTATTTAGGAATACAGGCTCATGCCCTTCATCTGAAAGCGTAACACCAAAACAGCCATAAAATAACAAACAGCTAGAACTCTTTTCATCATTTTCTTCCTCCTTTCTCGGTTTCCAGAGGGTGATGGATAAAACCGGTGCTCAGTCCATCAGCCTCTTGGATCTGTGCAGGAACAATAACAGGAAACAAGCGGCCGCCAAGTTTTACAGTTTTCTGGTCCTGAAGAAGCAACAGGCCGTGGAGCTGGTGCAGGAGGAGCCCTACAGTGACATCATTGCCACGCCCGGCCCACGCTTCCACGTGATCTGAGCTGATGGTGGGATTGTGCTTTATTCACAACCTGATGAATATGATAATAATTTTCATATTTCAAGATATAAAATGAAAGTAAAAAAATACCTGCCTTTATTGCGCTTTCCTAAATTTGAGTCTGCCCACCCAGTTTCCGTGGGTAAGAACAGATTGGGTGTAGCAAACTTCCCAGTGTGGAACTCACTTTTGCACGAGATTTATTGTATTTTTTAGTGCTCAAGTTAAAGTAGAAAGTATATTTAGCTAAAATGCTACAAGCTTAATGTTATAAGCTTTTTGTGCAATAGATATGGTCAGACTTTGAAAGGTTATTATGACTGTAAAGGGTTTAGGAACTCAAATATCTTCATGTTGGCTGCCCTACAAAAGAGTAAAGGATTGTGGTCTACGGTATGTAGTTCCCTTCTTTTTAACCATGCAGCTCCATCAAAAAAACACTCTAGACCAGTGGTTCTCAACCGGGTCATGTAAAATAAGGTCTTTTCCACATAATTATTGTTGGATAAGCATGAAATAAAGGAATCATGAACATTTAAAACAGACTACACTGCAAAACGTCATACTTCAAATTAGACAATAAACCTCAATTTACATGTTTTTGTTTCTCATTTTACATGCAACACCACATATTCCACTGGCACATAATTCATTTTAACTTAACAAGATAATTTTTTGCTGTGTAATTTTACAAGTTGTCAGGGAAAGGCTTGCAACCAGCTGGTATTCTGTGTTTTCCACAAAGAAATTCAACTTTATTTAAAAAGCATTGAGCCATGCCGTTCTAACAGAAAACAGTTACAACTGTCTGGTCACAGTGTTTTTCAATATAATCTAAATGAAACTGAAATTTATATATAGGCTAGCAGGGCTGAGACGTTCCACTTTTGTCAAGATACTGTATGAATAAAATATTTACCTTTTAAATGTGAAAATTCGAACAGTCATGTGTCCGAATGAAGTTTTAAATTTTTTTTAAACAATTCCATCATTTATTGAAGTGTTAACATTGAAAAATGCATTATAACAAATGGCCGTTCAACAGCTATTTAACATTTTGGGTGTTTTTCACCTGGATTTTATTTTGTTTTTTAAACACCTCCTGATACACCATCAAGTGTCCCATCTGCATTCTCCTGTATTTGCAATTGTTTTGAAAATGTTTAAAAACATTTTGGTACCAATGGGCCTCCATACATTTTGCTAAATTTTGGCACCAATGGGCCTCCATACATTTAGCCACTAATGCTGCCTTCATGTGCTATGGTAAAGATGAGCGCACTGTGTTCAAGTGCTTTTGTGTCGTAGAAAGGTTATACATTGAAAAACACATAACAACACACTGCAAATGAGTAAATCACAACTACTACCTTGCATCTGCTTTGTTACCTACAAGTTGCATTTTGTTTTCTCAAAAAGCAATAAGAATATGAATCTAAAATACACAAATAAATAGCCTATAGTCTACGCTTCATAACAATCAGCTAAAAGACATGGAAAACTTATGATCACAGCTCTCCGTCTTGTTGAAAGGACAAAGGTTATTACATCTCGGCAACTCGGGCATCAAGAAATTGTCCCAGTTCTCCAGTGGAAAATACGACATTTGGGGCGTTCACGTGTAATTTTCCACTCGACAAGTTGTACCATAATTTCAACACCATATGAAGGCACCATTAGTGCTATGTAAACACAAAACAAGATGGCAGCTGACCAGTGACACATTTTCAATGTGACTTCGCACTGCTCCCAGGGGCCTTGAAGGACATGGGCTCATTTTAAAGCCCCAGCTCTCATCTTTCCAATGTCTCTATGACGTTTGGTTCCAGAGATATTCATAAAAGTCATTGGTGATGCGGGCGGGTTAAAGTATTGAAATTATCGATACTTGGTATTGCGGCTATCGGGTATTGCAATACTTCGAAAATGTATATTTTGTCCCAGCCCTATAGGCTACTAAGGCTAGGCGACCCACTGAAAATCGTGACCCGCCAGTTGAGAATCACTGCTCCAGACCCAGGAGCTTACTGTTATATATCATATTATTTGTCAGACATTGCCAATATAGTAACATTATACACTGTTAACGCACAAAACAGAGAAGTCCTCACTGTACCTTGTTTGTTTCATGTTATTTATGGTGCTAGGATGTACTTGCATGTTATTGTCATTTGAGTATTATTGGTTGGTTTTACAATCACTTTGAGGAATGATTATCTTGTTCCGTCTACAGTTGTTGTACAAAGCCAATGGATTTAAGCTTTATTGGGACATTTCCCCCCCAAAGTTTTTCTTCCCCTGCAGTTTGGAAGTGCCTCGATTGATTCTGGGCTGGATTCAAAGATTGTTGTTGTAAGATTTTTTTGAAACAATGGCAGCTACAGATGTCTCCGCTCAATGTCGTCACATGGAGCTTGATCATGTGGAGAAAACAAGTTTGTAAAACATTTTGAGAGATGTTAAGATATATAACTTAATGAGACCCTTTTCAGAGTTTGACTTTATACAACAACAAATGCTGCATTGTTTGGCTTAACCTACAAGGTTTATTTTAGCTTAACAGTGACTAGATTTACACATATACTGCCAACAAAAAGCAAGAGTCTAATCTCTAGGTCAAGAATAAAGAAAGCAGGGCATGGCTTGATTAAATTCTGCTACACCTGTCTGACATAATCAATTGCCCATTTCTGAATTAGCTCGGTTGCCATGGTTTCCAGGTGCATTTCTCAGTTAGAACAGGGACGGTTGGACAAATTCCTGCTAAAGCTGCTTGGGTGCTGCTAACAATGTGAACGGCAGTAAAGTAAAGTAATATACAGGACAAAAACTGGCCTCACATTAGAGCTTTGATGGTGAGGTAAGTTTTAGAGAGGTATATTCCTTTCCTTTTTCCACTGTACACATGATAGACCCTTTCACTGCTTACATCATCAGTGACATCAGCTGGAGGCAGGAAGTGAGCAAGAGAAATAAGATTAAACTAAAACTAATGATTATAAGTGTAAAACAACAACTAAAAAATTACGCCCTGTTGTGGCTTAAGGTGCAAGAACAAGAGGAATGACATTTGAGACGATAAAATAAGGTTTTATCTGATATTTCCAACTTCCAATTTAGACATTTGTTTATCGTTACTATGACAACAGCTACAATGGAAAGAGATAGGGATCTAGCTTTCCACCTCCAGCTAAGCCCAGAATGTGTACAAACAATAAAAGGGTATCTTAGCAGGGCTTTAATACAAAACCAAGCAGCTTTAGCAGGAATTTGTCCCACTGTCCCGGTTCTAACTGAAAAATGCACTTGGAAACCATTGAAACCAAGCTAAATCCGAAACTGGCAATTACAGTGATATACGGTCGCTGTAATTCGCTTTAATCCACCAAAGTACACAGCAACAATCATTTTAGATGTATTTGGACGAGTTGCCCAAAGTTATTATATAAAACATGAGATCGTACATGACGCTTGTTGACGTGGAAAACGTAGCGGCCATCTTGTGACTGGCGGAAGAGGCTAATGCTAATAGCATGTAATGTAAAAACGGGGACACGGTTTTCGTTGATAAAACGTTTGAGATACACTCATTTTTTGGGATTTGTTGTATCTCAGTCAAGGCATATTTACTCTGAAAAACAAAGAGTTATATCTTTAAAGGATGTTTGTTTTGTGGTCTTAAAAAGTAATGACATGACCAGAAATGAAAAAAATGTCATCCAAAATTTAGTGGTGTTTCATATGCATGAGTTTCAGTCACATGACCTCAGTGGTCAGGGCGGCCATTTTGTTGCCTACTAGCTAGTGCAAGAGTGTAACTATGTCTATCTATGGTCTGTACTGAATCCAAGAAAAAAATCACAGAATAAGGTTGTCTGATGCCTCTTCGATGTGTTAATTTAGTCTCAGGAGTGGAAATAGATCTTTGCTCTGTGTGGGAGCCTCCTGCTCTGTCCTGACTGCTGCCACTAACTGCTCTTTACCTTGTAACCATAGCAATGCGCTGTTTGTTTATGTAGATATGTACTGTCTTCGTTAAGATAAAAATAATACTTTATTTATACAACAAAATGGGGGCCACAACTATGCGTGACATCACTGGAAACCCATGTATTCATTTACATTCCACTATATTTGAAAGGCCAGTCACAAGATGGCCGCCAGAGCTTGCCATTCGTTCCAATGTATCACTATGGTGATGTCCGATCTAGTTTTATATAATACCTTTGGAGTTTCCAATAAAAGTCATTCTTTTGTGAGCGTTGTGTACCCAATTACTTTTTCGTACAGAAAAAAACAGAATATTTAAAATAAACCATATTATATAATGTTAGCTTGCAGGGGCATGCATTATACACAAACACATTGCTACAGACAGTTTAATAAACCAGAAAACACTCGTCATAGATCTGTGAGTAGTTTAGCCGCGTGGTCAAAGTTGTGGTGGTAATATCAAGTTCTGTTCACAATAGAGGCGTCATCAGAAAAGGATCAACATGCATGCTCCGTCTGAAAATACTTTCTTCAAAATGTTGTTAGTTACGTATATTGCTAAGGGTGAAAAACATGAATGCACTTTAATACAAGTTAATCTATTGTAAGATTAATGAATAACGTGGTGTCTTGAAAAAGGAAAGATTTTGGAAATACCATCCAAGTCTTTGCTTTATACAAACTTCACTTGAGAAAAATAAGTTGTAGCAAAATTAAAAAGACAAACAGTTGCTTTCCATGTTTGATTAAAAGAACAATGAGTTCTCAGCACCTTACTTAAAATTACTTGTTTTGTTGTCTAAACTTTGTATTTCAGAAAATATTGTTTAAATGTTTAGTATCTTCTGTGTTTTAATCATATGCCTGCAAACCTGCCTAACTTTAATACTGAGGACATGACAAACTTCGGTGTGTGCTGAAAAAGACTAATGTTGAAGTACTATTCTTGTCTGTTGACGTCTCATACAGATGTTTTCACAATAAAAAAAATAAAGCTCAGTTTAAACTTAAACTTTTTTTATTTTCTTATTCTTATGTAAAATGCACAATGATTTCACTGTCTGTAACCTTAAGTTAAGACTATCGCCAAGTTATAGCTCATTTAGCAATATTTTTGCAAGTAGCTCACCAAAGACTTTCTACATACCTCATAAGTCACATTTTTGAATAATTTTCTCCTTGTTCTTAACATGTTGAACCCACTCTTCAAACATTTAGGGCTATATAGTAAAATATAAAGCGGAAACTACAGTTCTTTTCATATAATTTGTTGAGTTATCGTCTTGGCCACAGGTGAACTCCATAGTTACTCGTGTTTCCTCGAAGCATCAGTAGCTCTCTACCATTTTTTACTCGTTTAGTCCTGGTTTAATTCTAAGGATTTAAAAAATCCTGCACATTAAACTCTTTTAAAATACTTTTTACTCATGAAGTACATTTTACAGTGGATAATTTTATAGTTATACTTAAGTAGAAATCAGAAAAGTATTTATCAGATACTTTTACTTTAGTACAATGTTGGTCCTGTATCTGTACTTTTACGTAAGAATATTGAGTACTTCTTCCACCACTGCCTGCCTAATTTTATAGGACTAATATGGCATTTTCAGCACAGATGCCAGATGCCATATTACTATTACCAAGAATATACTTAACATGTTTCTGTAATTTGCCATTTTTATACTGGGTTAGGGTTATTATAATCATACAGTATTACTGGAAAATAGAGTAACTTGTTTATTACCATGATATTACATTTATAGGTGCTATTTTGGTCTTATTACTGCCCTGTAAAATACTACTTAAGTATCAAGTATTGTTATGTCGGTTTGACAAATGTTTTTGATGTATTGGTCCAACTGATATTTATTCATTTATTACCAAATGTGGTGCATTGATTACACCTGGAGAGTTTTTGTTTTTATTCACTAGAAGCTGCAGCTGCCATGATCCCAGCTCCACTTTTGCGCCTTTTATGCCGGCTCCTTTTCTTCTTCTGTCCCTCCTCTGTGTTTTTCGCCGGAGTGGGTTCTGCTTTCTTCTTCTTTTTCAGGCAACTCAGAGGATTGGGGCCTTTGCGCTTCCTCTTCCTGACCCTCCTCTCCGTGTCCCTCTGCCCCAAACCCTGCTCCTCCTTCAGGCTGCGGATGCTCTCTTGTTGGGACGGACTCACGAGCTCGCCCAGTTGGACCTTTTGCACGTAGTCGAGGGACGCCTGGCTGGGTTTGTCCAAAACTATGGTGTTGAGGATGATGTAAAACAATGGGACGCCAGGGATCTCCTTCAAGCCTGTGGTCAGTGCATGGTCCTGGTGAACAAAACATTAAAATACATGTAAGATTTTATAAACGATGGTGGAGGGCATAATCTTGGTCCCTAAAAACAAAACTTACAAAACTGTAGTAATTAATTAGATTTGGGAAATTAGAAAAAGTTAATTTAAAAACATTTTATATATATTTTTCTATACTCTATCTATATCTATACTCTTATAGTTTTACAGTTTATAATTTATCATTATTACCAGTTCATGGTCATGGTTAGTACTAGTAAGAGTAATTGCTGTGTACCACATTTTAGTAGAAGTAGATATCTTTTACATTACAGTAACATTTTCCTGTTGAAGATTACAATACCATTACTCACAGTTTAATTAATGACAAAGTAATACCTGTGTGGCTATGAAATAGTGGTGAGGGTTGGTCTTCCCCAGCATGGACAACAGACACTCAGAGGGCGGCACGGGGTCCTTAAAATGGGCACAATTTCGGACCTGGTACCGCTGCAGGATGAGTTTAGCCCCGTACAACTCTTTCCCCAGAGACTCGAGCTCTTTGAGGGCACAGCTGAGGGCAGAACAGACAGAGAAGTCAATGAGTAATCAAGCTACATCATGTAATCCGGGTAGGAAGTCTATTCACATTATAAATTCGTACTTACTTTGTTGTACATAACTGCACCTCTCCCATCAGATACTTGGGCATTTGTTCCTTGATTTGAATCTTGTTTTTCAAAGCAGCTTGACAAAAGGTGCCATCGACCAGGATTTGAAAGGGTTGTCTAAAACTGAAGTTATATTTGTAGAAGCTGATGAGCTTCTTTGCCTGTTTCTGTCGCTTGATCTTCATGTTGGTTCATAGACAGGTAGCTAAAGAACTTTTATAGCAGGGTGGACATAATACGAATCTCATATATCCACAATTATCACGTAAAATATACAAAATAAAACCGCTAACGGTGTTCAGCGTGCGCTCTTGAGAAGTAAACACGCTTCTCGTACGTCTTTTAAATGAGTCCGACGAGAACAGAGTAGACTGATAAAATGTTCCGCTCAGCAGAAAAAAGTGCTTCTTGTCTCTTGTGAATTTTCAAGAAAAAAGATCATATATTTTTGACTTTGATGTAGTAATTCATTTTTGACCTTCTTGTTTGACCTGCTGAACAAAAATCAGCAAACATTATGCATTCATTTTACTAATTTGATTAATTGAAAGCCCATAAAAATATTTGAAATTGTCCTTTTTTTTTATGGGGTTTTAGTGTGTATGTATGATACATTTGGGTTGAGTTTTATCACCTTTCGGCCTACTACGTTTTTTCTTATTATAATTATAATTTACTTACTTTACATACTACTTATTATTATTTATTTTTATTAGAATATAAACTATAAATTATAATGCATACATACTGACAAGATTGAAAACAGCCAGGATGTACAAGACAAAACAAATAAGAAACAAATAGAACTAAGAGGAAAATAAATAAATAAATAAATAATAAATAAATAAAAATATCAACAGCTAGGTCAGAAATATTCAAGTGACATCCAGTGATGGGTTTTCGGCCTACTTCGTATTTCGTGTTTTTCCGGAACCGGAAGTGTGTCCAGGTACAGAGTCTGGTCTGCTGACAGTTGACTCCCCGTTAGCAGCAGCAGCGGTGTTTCGGTTGTAGCTGGCCAAGGCCCGTTCACTGTGATATTTTGGACTTTTACACGGACTCTTTTCACATTGATAAACATGTCGGCGGCCGGAATCGGAGGTGTACCGGCCGGGGAGAGCAGCACCAACGAGCGGGGCGGATCAGGAGGGAGCAGCGGTGGTAGCGCAGAGACCGATCGGGCCACCTTCGAGTGCAACATTTGCCTGGACACGGCCCGAGACGCGGTCATCAGTATGTGCGGACACTTGTTCTGGTACGAAGCACTGCGAGATGATGTGTTTGCTGGTGTTTGCATTTTGGTTCTTAATAGGCACAGTCCATCGCAATTAAGTCAGAATTAGCAAATCGCAAAACTGCAACTGCAAATATTTAGGGCACCGCAATATAAGATGAAATGACCACTAGTGCTGCTAGATGTGAATTTTGCTCAGTTACACAACTATATCCACTAGGTTTGTCTAGTTTGAGTTTATACATAGCCTAACCCAGTCCCAAAACCTGTAGAAGGAGGCTTTTCTGCAGGAGTGAAGGCTACTCCAAATTTAGTGTACAACAATAATGCAACCCTGTGTTTAAATACGTGAAACAGTTTCCGCGATCTATGGAAATCTATGATGAAATCTACTCATGTCAGCATGTTATTTTTAGATTCCAGTTCAAACCATTTTGTATAGCTTCATGGAGTATTACAAGATTTTCACTCATATTTTACAAAATGGTTCATAAAAGCCCTTAACCAGGGGTGCCCAAAATGGGACCTGTGGGCCATCTTCGGCCCTCCAAAGGGTTTGATTCAGCCCATGAGATAGTAAGTATTTACTTAGATTAATTTGCGCACTGAATAGGTTGTCAGTAGTACCTAAGGACACCAAAACATCATGCCTTACTCAATGGCACAGTAACTGAAGGATATTTAACCATATATCTGCTTGCATTTGGTTTTTCTGTTGTGTTTTGCCCTGATTTTCGCCCTCCATCACCTATTTTGGCCCTCCATTGAAAAAACTTTGGGCATCCTTGCCCTAAACGGACAGTAACCTTTTGAGAGCAAGTCAAAACTAAAACAACATTCTAGTTTCGAAACTTTCATATACAGCATGTTATTGCGCTGAAACGCTTGTGAATACGGTATATCTTTCTTCTCAGAAATGTTAATTCTCCAGTACGTGTTTAAATGAGCACCTTGAATGAGCTGAATCTTGACTTCAAAATATATGCACAAATTTCAAATCTAATCACAAAACTGTCGCAATTGTGACCATGCCCTGAGTTTACATACCCTTTTAATCTTTTGGCCATTTTTCATAGGATATGAATGTATAATATGAATATGAAGATGGTTAGTGGTTGTGCGAAGCCATTTATTGTTATTATGCCATTATTAAACTGAGTTTACTCTTTTGAAATCATAATGAAACAGAAACTACTCAAATGTCCCTGATCTAATGTTTACATGACTTTCAACAACTGCCAGGAAAATTGTTCAGAAGCAAAGAAAAACTCACTTCAGCTGAAATACAGGACTGTCTGACAAATTGATATTTGTTTCATGACGCACAATATGTAAACTTTTGATCAGGAACATTTGGCTTTCCAATTGAAAAGCGTAAACAAACAGGTTTTCTGACCGTAAATAGCTTCATGCAACCACTAACCATGAGTGAAATAAATGTTCTTGTGTTATCATTCATACTGTATGAAATGCATAAGTTTACACACCTTATGTAAACTTTTGGCCACAACTGTATACCGCAGACGCATTGTATAATTCATATGTTTCCCTGACAAACACATTCTAACTTGACTCCAGATGGATCGTGGCACACGTCTCATGTCGACAGCGAAATGCCTTAG
>OMNZ01109469.1:0-11093 GCA_900303255.1 Lesueurigobius sanzi | reverse complement strand
TGAAATAAAGTACTTTTTCACATTCCACTACAGAGTGCCTATCTATATTGCCAGCTTCCTGACAGAGCACCTGTGTACATGGACTGCCCACCTCTGAGACCCTCAGCAGCGTTCACCCTTGTCTATTTTCTCTATTCGCTATTTTCAGTGTATATTTTAGCTACAGTGCTTAACAAATGTATTAGACCTGTCATGAAAACAAGAAAACATAAATAACTTAAGTAATATATCAAAAACATCATTGTTATTCATTAAGAAAATATGACTTTTGTCTGACTTTGGCCCTGGTAACAGCTTGAATTGTTTTTATGTAGTTTTGCAAAGTCTCTTTTGTTATTGAGTTCCAAATAGTTTGTAGCTGTTCCCAGAGACTTCAGTATTTCCCTTTGCATTTTGGAAAACATTAAACTTTAAAACATATGGATATCAACAATAGTTATATTTTAGTGATCTTACGTGCCAGTAGGTCTAGGATCAGGCAACGTAACTGAAAAGTTCACTTAAAGACAAGACAAGCAATAAAGATATATTTTTCATCTTGCACATACTGGTGGATTAGCCATTATAGAAACATAAAAAGAAATACTGTTAAATTACATATGGCAGCAGTGGTAAACACCTTATTCTGGGTGGTGGTCTAATCCATTTGTTAAGCACTGTATCTGATTAAATGAACCATTTGTTTTATCATTTTCTTCCAGGGACAATAAAGTGCACCTCTACCTTATCGTCAACATGTTTCACCAATAAAAATGACCCACCCACACGCCTTGAAAACCAGCATCAAATCAGTGCCATTCATAATTTCTACTGTTTACTTCATAATCCTGTGTCCTGGCTGTAGCATCTGAGCACGTGACTCCTCGCTCCACAGATGTGCCGTTATGGTCTCAGGATTAGCATTAGCATTTGAGCAAACCCCTCCAGACCGCTCCCTCACGCAGCCACGGCTACCGCCTCGCATTCACAATTTTCATGTCACGTGCGGCCCCTGTCTTAAGTCAGGATTAGCGTCCACATGGCGTTTGCGAACCAGTGCCTTCTCTCGTTCTCTCCATTCATGTTTCCGCGCAAAGCTTATGAGGAAAGACCGGTCCTTGGATTTAGCCCGGTGCCAGTGGGAAAAGCATGAAGCGTTAGCGAAACCTCGGTGGATTATAAGGTAACCCATTCATAAAGGTGAGAGGGAAGAGTGTCCCACAGAGGAAAAGTGCAGTATCTGTATATTGAGTTAAGACCAAAACAGGCTTCATATCAGCTATTTTATTTGATGACAAGGTTTTATGGCTCAATAACTGACACAGTTACTGCTCTGCCAGTGGGTGTTTCTCAGTTGCCAGGATCCTTCCTCCATAGACTACTCCGTTGCCTTCCTTGGGGGTGGGCTCCTCTAAAGCAGAGCCAAGTGTCCTGCTACTGCTGCATCTGAGCACATTTGGACCAGGCTTGGGAGTGAGCAGCTGCAGCAGGTCACATGATCAAAATATATGATCAATTATCAATCTATAATAACAAATGCAAGTGGAAAGTGGCCAGAAAGTCGTTTGTAAACTTGTTTTGTTTGAGTGTCTTAATATTTCAATATTTTGGTCTGTATATAAAAAAAAAGCCTACACTAAATTATTTGCAAGGAATTTAATTTAAACATTAAATATTACATGTATAGCAGGTTCTGTTCATTGCTAATAAAAATACAGTCATACATTTGCTTAACTATATAGAGCAGGGGTTTTCAACTGGTTCTGCCCCAGGGACCACCATTCAGACTAAGCAGTAGTCTGCGGCCCACTGGGTGTGCGTGTGTGCAATATAGGCCTATGTTTTTGTATAAAAGAGGGCTCTATACTTTATTTTACAATGCTTTGTGTTGTCAAATGTTTAAAATAACAAAAGTAGAATTATTAAAACAGATATATCAGCTTGATGTTCATTTTCATATTCAATATGCAGCAGCCCTAGTGTATTTTTAGTAGTTAAACTGGATACCTAGTCATGGACCACCAGCAGTACTGCCACGAACCACCAGGGGGCCATGTACCACTGGTTGAAAACCCCTGATATAGACGGATTATTGGTCTACGTCACTTGTTGTCTGCAGAAAGAGCTCATTGTGCCGTAGGTTTGCATGAGCCGTTTTGATAGAAACAACAAAAAGCGCAAGTTATACAGAATTCCGTCGACTCACACCCCTTTCAAGGCAAACAAGAACGGGGGTTGCAGGGTTTGCTGACATGTTTTGTATTTTTCGTGAGTCATGAGTTCACAGCACTGCTGTAGCTGCTGAGGCCAGAGGAAAGTAGCGAGTGCTCAGTGAAATACAGCTACAGGAGCCGGGGGAAGTCAGGGAGGAGAGAGAGAGGGAGCAGAGCAGAGCGCACAGAGGTGAACGTCTGAATAAATCAACGCAGACACGAAAGTCCACAAAAGTTTAGTGGTTATGGGCAGTAATTTAAGATTGGCTACTTTTCATCTGAAGTTAGTCTCCTCCCCTTTAAACGCGCTGTTTGAGGAGAGTAGGGCGGATGGAAAGGTGTGAGGCGGCCAGCTTTAGACGTATCCCATTCACTAAAGTGAATTTAGCAGCATAACTTTCTTTATCACTCAGGGATAAACTGTGTAGTCCACTGAAAACATCTCTAGGTCGCAAATATGCAAGATAACCGCGGATGGACATGAGATTCAAGCAATTTAAAGGGGTGACTGGCGGCTTTTTCTGCAGTGGGGTTTTGTTGATAAACAAAAAATATACCACATTTTTACAAAAATGTCAACTCAATTATTTTCTGTACAAACGTTGGACAAAGCAAATCATTATTTTAAAGACATAAACATTATATTTAGGTGTGTTTTCAGCGGTAAATAAAGTTTGCATTAAAAAAAAAAGAGAAAAAAACCCACATTGGGTAATATTTAGCTGTAAGGATCCACTGGTTCATCCAAACGAAGGAGTTGTTGTGGAGGGTGTAAGGGTTTGGGTTGGAACAGCACTTGGCAGCGTGAAAGATGACATGGATTCCTTTGAAGTGATTCTGACACCAAGGATCCTGGACAATGAGAAGCACACTTTGTTTCACTGAGAGATTTAGGAGAGTCGTGTAAGTACTGCAAAATTAATTTAGTCTTAATCTGAAGTGCATCATCCAACACACTTTTTCATTTTGCTGAAAGAAAAGCGCTCTCTAAATGTATTTTCTCAGGTCCCTCCTCATTTAAAACACATTTCTTTTCTTGCTTACTGGGTGATTGTGACTTGGTACAAACCAGGTAGTAACATTTTAACAGAAATACAACATAATACAATCTTAATCTTCCAGGAGTTGAATAATGTCTGCTTTGCGCTGCTCATATTCTGCTCACGTTTGGGCCTAATCATCCAAAACCTGCTCTCCATAAATTGGTAACACAGCAGACCTTTAGGAGCTTCAGGAGGAACAAATGATGCACGTCTTTTACATAATTACCTTTACACAGCACCTGCAGGCGCGTACCTACAAAACCAGGTCTGAATGACTCATATAGGCTTATAGTTCTTTTCTTCTTCATAAATTAAAGTCGAAGAAGGATTCGCCTGCTGTTTTAAAGGTGAGACACTGTGTTTTGGGTGATTTTGTGCAACACACAAGGGAATTTACTTTTGAACAATAGATTAGAACAATAGATTTAGTTCAAAACAAAAAAAAGCATCTAAAATTTGACTCATCAAGCGTATGTAGAAATGTAGAAAGTCTTTAGTGAGCAATCGGTACTGGCTCGACGGAAGTTGTACATTTTTTGCTCCTCGTGACTGCCACCTCTGGCCTTGTGATGCTCTCCCTACAATAACAAAGTGCCACCATTGGGAAACACTAATGGAACAGGTCTGGACACGGCCCTGGTCAGATACATTTCAAAGGATATGTATTGACAGGAAATGCAATATCTTCTTTCGTACGATCTAATTTACTGAAATGCAGCCTGAGTGACTGGGGAGGGGCCTGGACACACCCATTGCTGCCCTGTCAAGTGTTTGAATCCTCCGGGGGTCAAAGGTCGACTTCATACTTTCTCCTAATTAGACTCCATTTTTACTCCTCGCTGGGCGCCTCACTGAACACGCCCCGAGGCTCAGATCTGAAAACTTTTGGAATGTGTAAGATTCAGCATTTTACTTTTGTAATTTTTCTCAATTTTCAGGTTTTGGGTCAGTTTGAACTCTTAACATATAAACTTTCACCTATTTTGCATCCACACACTAATGTGTTCCATGCAGTGACAGTGTGAGTCAATAGAGTTCGGGAAAATCCACTGATACCACGGAAATCCGCCCGGTTTGCAGCTGCTAGAAAGCGTTTTCCATAGACTAACATTGGCAAGAAGCATTATAAAAAGTGGAGAAAAGCTCCGTTAGCTGCTGAGTCACTGCTGGTAAATAAGAGGGAATAAGAGGGGTCTCAGTATCGACCCCTGGGGAGCCCCAAAGGCTACGGCAATTCATATCTCTCTAACATCAACTGGAATAAAACCTGGAACCTGCCTTTTAAATATTGCATAAATAATAAAACAAGATAAATACATTTAAAAATACTACATAAATATTATCCAGCTAACAAATCAATCTCCCACGTCAACCCCAGTTGCATTTTTTGCCAAGCAGCCACTGAAATAATTATCCACCTCCTCTTAAGTTAAGCAGTGGAAAAGACATCTTAACCACGTGCTTTCTGATTGGTTGGTGAAAAATCACAGGAACTCCCACTAGGGTG
Source organism: Lesueurigobius sanzi (assembly GCA_900303255.1). Classification (NCBI taxonomy): domain Eukaryota; kingdom Metazoa; phylum Chordata; class Actinopteri; order Gobiiformes; family Gobiidae; genus Lesueurigobius; species Lesueurigobius sanzi. The sequence continues at coordinate 6,351 of OMNZ01109469.1, read as the reverse complement.
TTCTGGTAATCCACCAGGAACGCCTCTGCTGCAGCCCGACCCTTCTCTTTTTAGTTGTAGTTTTACACTTATAATTGCTAGTTTTAGTTTAATCTTATTATATCAACTGCCTCCAGTTGATGTCACTGATGATGTAAGCAGTGAAAGGGCCTACAGGGCCAACAGAAATTGGACTGAGGACAACATTTGGCCCCTGGGCCGCACTTTGATCATCCCTAGCTATGAGTCTTTCCACAAGATACACTCAATGAATCATCAATCAATATTTCTACAGTAAAATTGTGCATTTGACACTTGTTTTCCACACTAGTTTGGAGCTTCTATGATCCTGACCTACAAAGACTCATTCTAGAGAGAGTTAATTTTTCATAGATAATCCAGACCTAGTCATTCTTTGAAGAGTAAATGAAGTTTGACTCTGGGCTCAACCCAACACTATCTGGTGCTATCTACATATGAGTATGGGTTCAGTGTTAAACAGAAATTACTACTTATGTCTAAATTTACACTATCGTGTCAATATTTAAAGGAGCACTATGCAACTTTTTAAGTGAAAAATAAATTCCTGATATTAGTGCATATTTCACATTTTAGTGACCCAGTGGCTGTATGGGAGCAGTGTGGCACCTTTACTTTCCATCAAAATGGCTTCAATGATGCTCCAGGGTCCATTGTTTTAGGGGTTTTATAGAAACGGACCAGAAACCCTACTAACATTTGCTCCTGGAGAGTCATAGAGGCCACTGTGATGGAAAGTAAAGATGCCACGCTGCTCCCATACAGCCACTGGGTCACTAAAAGGTCAAATATGCACAAATATAAGGAATTTATTTTTCATTTAAAAAGTTGCATAGTGCCCCTTTAACTCCACTCCAGTGTTGTTGTTGTTTTCCCCCCACACGACAGACATTAAAGTTAATTTTACAGGACATGTATGAGATTTACTGTATCTATTCAGACTTCCTCCATTTTCTTTTGTAAAGCATTTCTTTAAAGACCAGCCAAGGCTGAGTTGTAGCCGTGTGAGAAAGATACACACAAAGGAATGCAAATCGCAAACACATTATCGACATCCACAATTGGAACCATCCCAATTACACTTTGCTGCTTCATCCGATCGATTCCTGTCCTAATCTAACCTTACCATGCCAGCTTTTTCCCACCGGCCTCACCTCGATACCGCCCCCTGTCTGTAGACGTGTCCTATGAGCTCATGGGGAACAAGGAAACACTAATCAGCTTCGTCCAATCAGACAGCCCCATGTGGGTGCAATGACATTCATTAAAAAGGTTGAACCCTAATCAAGAGCCTCCAACAGGGAACTAAAGATCAACTCTGCTTCAAGTAAACATGATCAGAATCCCATTGAAAAGCACTGATTGCACATACATCCCGTAATTACAGACTGGAGGTGTATCTCAGCGTGACGAGCCGTAAAAAATAATCTTAAAAAGACACGGATTTGCAATAAAACATTTAGCGTCCAGGTCAGACATCAACGCAATCAAAGAGTGAACTTTGATCAAGCATAATATTGGAGAACTTTCTCAAATGTTGAAAAGGAAAAAAGGTTAGACTTATGGGGAAAACTTTTTCAGTATAATGAACACGAAGAATGAAGGCTTTTCTTTCCTTTTCCTTCATATTTTCGTTTGGTTATTGTGATATATTATGTTTAATATTGATTTGTATTGTGTTTTTGTGGTGTCTGTAATGACCTTTGACATGACTCCTGTCGTGATATTGGGCGATACAAAAATAGATTGATTGCTTGATATTGTTCTGTTTCAAAGTTCTGCCGCTCTCCTCCTCCGCAGCAGTTCACAATAAAGACAAGACCTCAATCCACAAACAGAGCAACATAGTTTACTCAATCCTTTGCAAAGAACATTAGATTGGAGAGACGAAACAATTACTTCAACACAGAATAGAGAGCTCTAGTGGCCCTCAGGTGGGTGTGCACCTCCATTTCAAAGCCACCAAGCACTCATTTGAGGACAGTGAGGTTACGATTTCAACCATCTATTTTAAGAAAATAGATGGTTTGAGCCTCTCTCAAACCATCTATTTTCCTTTGTTAAAATCAAAGAAGCCATTTTTGTTAAAAAAGAGAATCCATCCATGAATCGCAATGGAGGCTTAGGTTTAATCTAGCTCCGGTCTACAACAACATACTTAGACAGAAACCAAACCAATGTAATTTTAATGAAGCTGGTCCATTGGCCAGAGCCGGGTCATAGACAGGTGTGAACAGCCGTAGAACAAAGCCCAGGTTAAATCAATAGGAAGGCAACAAGCAGTAAATAAGGTGTGAATAGGCCAAGATGTTTTCAAACCTTTAGAACCAAGAGAGGAGGGACTTAGAGCTCATTCGCTGCTGAAGCCTTTTGGTTAAGAGCAAAACGTCCTACACTTCAACTACAGAGTACAGATGAAGACTGAAGAATCTTTGCCTACGGTTGCATTAGTTTGTTTCACTGTTTTGATGAACGCAAAGCCCTTTGAGGCAACCCTTGTTTGTACACTGCGCTATCCAAAATAAACTGATTGTTTAAGAGAATTTCCACTGGGCTTTCGGGCCCGTTCTTCGCCTCTGGCTAAATCGATGCTGCAACGATACTAGATTTAACATTTTACAACATCATCACAACACGCTCTAGCTCAGGGATCTCGTAACTCGACAGCCCTTTCCAAGCTCACTAAAGATTTTCCATCTCCATCTCCAAAATATTTAGGTGGATAGCAAAGTATAACGCGGAAATCACAGTAATTTTCTTTTATTGTGTTGAATTGTCTTGACTCATAGACATAGTTACACATGTTCTTTTGAAGCATAAGTAGCTTTTTTTGTTACACAAAAGTAGATGACAGAGTTATAAAGGTTTGAAGACCCCTGCTCTAGCTGCTATTAGCACAACCATAGCTCCTCTTAGCATAGCATTAGCACGTAGCTTACCTTCACAGTTCATCTTTAAACTGTTTCTTCCTCTAGCTTTTGTCTTGGCACTTAAAGATAATTTCATAAATGAAACAAAACCCAGTATTTGTCCACAGTGTTCACCCCGCGGCCCACAAAAGTTTTAATTACTGTACTGTAGTTCCACTCAGTAATGTGTATTTGTGTGGCGCATCTGTAGAAGGACCGCCAACAACTACAAAACAGTATTTGTCATGGAAATGGTATAGACGCATAGAGTAGAGTGAAACACGTTGACCACATTTTGAGCGAGAAATAAGATACAAACTAAATATGTAGGATTAAAACAATCAATTTAGCATAATATAGGCCCTGGGATGACAGAGGGCTTAACGTTTGTAGAATTGTGTATGAATATTTGAGAGGAAATGCCTTCCACAGTTGAGAGATGCGTGGCCCATTACAAAAATATAACCTTTGTGTGTCTAAAAATATGACACAAATATGATGGGAATGTCGGGTAATGCATTTTCAGTCTGAATTGGAACAGTTGAAATGGGATTCGGAGAGTCAGCTGCTAAAGAGACCCCTCCGCATGAGTCAGTCCGTGTCAGAGACAGGTCTATAAACACAGAGCCAAATGTCTCACTGTTTTCAGCCAGAGATGGTACAAAATCACTGCCTGACATGTTATTGGATAAAGTGGAGTTTAGTGCAGGGGAAATCAATTTAAAAAAACAAAAAAAACAACTAAGTGTACAGTATAGGAATGATAACACAAAAACCTTTATTTCGCTCATGGTTAGTGGTTGCGTGAAGCTATTATCAAAAAACCTGTTTATACTTTTCAAACTTTACACTAGTCAAATAATCTTGATCAAAACTTTACATATTGTGCCTCTTGAAACAAACTTTTTTCAGCTGAAGTGAGTTTTTCTTTGCTCCTGAACAGTTTTCCTGGCAGTTGTTGAAGGTCATGTAAACATTAGATCAGGGACATTTGAGTAGTTTCTGTTTCATAATGATTTCAAAAGAGTAAACTCAGTTCTTTGGCAATAAATGGCTTTGCACAACCACTAACCATGAGTGAAACAAAAGATTTCGGAGTTATCATTCATATTCTATGAAAAAATGGCCAAAAGATTAAAAGGGTGTGTAAACTTATGAGCACAACTGTATTTAAAATGCCTTTATTCTTTATGACATGTCTATGCATTTCAGCCTAGGCCTTGTCCACATGTAGCAGTGTATTAGTAAAACAGAATATCCTCCACCCTGTCAGGCTTGAAAATAATTTGCGTTCACACACGTCTGTTTAAAAAAAAAAAAAAATCCTCCACACCCAACCGCATAAGGTCGTTTTGATGCACATAATTCATTAGCACGGCAAATGGAGATTTGGCGGACAATATCCAACCTTAACGTGTGCTCTTCGACGGGGGCGTCACACTGGGGGGGCTAAAGGGTACTGAGTACCCAGGGCCCAAGGCAAGGGAGGGGCCCTCTGAAGTCTGTTCATAAATAGGCCTATATGTGTCAGGGGGCCTACCAAGGGCCCAAAATTTGGTGGAACGCCACTGCTCTTCGACGTGAAGCAGAACTTGGGTTAGTAAAAAGTGATGAGAAAAACCATCACAGTTGAGGGAATCCACGCTGCTTCTGAATGTTAACATAGGTCGCATGTGACTTCAAAGTATATTTTGTCGCAGTGGTCACCGAAAACCACAGTTATTTATTGCCACACGCAAATGTATGACCAGAGTTTTCAAAGATCTTCACTTTGGTCGGAGGCTTTACAAAACTTTGTTTTTGATGGTAGGAGTCAATGTGGATGACAGGCCAAATCATAGAAAAACACCATTGTTTTGTGAGATACCCTGCTACGTGCGGACAAGGACTAAATGACCTTCATTGGTGCCACAAGCTAAACATTTACAATGGTATATAAGTGCAGCTGTAGCATGTAAAGGTCAAGAAAAGAACATCTCTAATCCTTGTGTCTGGCTAAAAGAACTTTGCACATTTATTTTAGTCAGATACCTTTGACGTGCTTCAGCTGCCAGCCTGTCTGCATGTGGAGGTACTTCTTGTACTGCTCCCACACCTATGACACCACTTCTCCAGGGACCATGCACCATGACTGTCGGATAGTCTGACTGACTGACCTGACAGGTGCATCAGGCCGGATGGCCATAGTTGGAAGGAAAACAGCTGATGAGGGACATGAAGAAGGCTGGAAGCTGCAGCTGAAACATGTAAAGGTAAGAAAATTAAATCTCTTCCTGTTTTGATACAGAAGGACAGTGCATTTCGCCAGCGCTTCCCAAACTCCAGCAGGTCCAGGTCCCCCGTATCAAGCCAACAATTCCACAAGGCACCCCCAGTATTATGACAACACTCTTTTTGAAGAATATGTCATGTTTTTCTGATTAATTAAAAATGCTAATATTACTAACTACACTGCACAAATGTCTTTATTTCAGAATATTTTACCATAATTTGAAAAATTCTGACTTGTCAAGTAAAAAAACACCATCTGCCCATGAAAAAATATTCAATTTATAAGATTATTATTCCTATTTTAGAAGCAATAAGTTTTTTTTTTCTTGTTTTAAGTGCATCCAGACTAATTTGACTAAACTCTCATACCGAGCCCTATGGGACAAAGCTTTTTTGTGATACTGGGCTTCACAAAGATAAATTGATTGACTGAAATTAAACTATAAAGAAATATAAATTTTTAGATCAGTTTTTGCAGTGTGTAGGCTAAACCCTTATTATAAGTAAACACATTAAGTTCACTAAATCTCAGCTTATTTTAACCTCTTAAACCCTAGGCCTTTTTCTCCAAAAATCATGTCTTTACATCCTAGGTGCACATGGCTAATCTTGGTGTCCACATATTTGGTAGAGCTTTGGGATGACGGTGGAAGTGAAATAAAAATAAATGATGTTGTTTGACAATAAAATGAGGTTGCCATAGGTTTGAATGAATTTACGCCTGAAAAAAACACACATTTTTCCGCAAAAAGGCCTTTTTCCTCCCTGTGGTGGAGCTAATAACAACAGAAATGGATAATCCCACATCAGCTGTCACTAATTTGCAATTTGGGAATATTTTTCTGCATAAAACACGTAGGTCAGTAACTGTATCTGAAAAAAAAAGTCCCCATTTTCGGGGACTCTCGGTCTTAAGAGGTTAATGAGAATGATGGAGGCCCTGTCTGAGCACCCCCAGGGGGGCCCAGACCCCACTTTGGGAATCACTGCTCTACACCAATTATGCTCATCATTCTTTTCACAGATAAAATGAGACCAGAGAGTAGCCTTTGTATGGAAAAGGAGAAGACTATAATCTCACGAATCTAGAAAACCCGAGAAAACCAGAGAATCCAGACACCCACACACACCAAAAGAAACTAAACCAACATTA
>OMNZ01109461.1:8773-21214 GCA_900303255.1 Lesueurigobius sanzi | reverse complement strand
CGGTACGGTGTTCTGCGGAGAGCAGCTGCGTCACTTCGAAGCAGTGAAGGTTAAAGGGGAGGAATTTTAACGCTGCGTTAATTTATTTTATCGCGATAATTCTACCATTTTGACGCAATGCGTTAACGCGATAATTTTCCCAGCCCTAAATAATATATAATATTACATAATGAAAGAGATCTGGTAACTGAAATTATTATTCTCATATTAGTGAATAATAGTGAAATCAAATACATTTCCATGACGCAGATTAACAGCTCATTAATTGTTCACTTTGATAAAAGTGTCACTTTGGTTTAATTATAGTTAACTTTCAGGTAAAGCATTCAATGTCAACTTTTGTTCTCAGATTTGTAACTTCTGAAATGGAAAGCAATGAAAGCAACTAAACATTTAGCTGCTCGGAGACAATTTGAGCACTGAAATGATTAGAACAAGTCTGGAGAAGGTGTAAGGCAATGTTTCCCACACATTTGAAAGAGATTATGGTGGTGTTGGTGATCTTCAAATCATTTAATCTAATATTCATTTTGAGACTTAGATTTAGACAAACTTTATTGATCCACAAGGGAAATTGTGGTGTCGCTGTAACTCAAATAATCTTAGAAACAAAACATAAAGATTTGGGAATAGAATAATTAGTAGAAAGAAATCATATAGGTATTTTTTTTAAAAAGGTAACATCTTACTGATATTTTATCTTATTAATCCAATTTTTGGACAGTACAGTTAATGTTATGTGTTTATGTTCAGACAAGAAGCACATGAATTGTAATTTCCAATCAAAATAGCTTATTTAGAAAATTAGACCATGGGGGGCCACCGTAGTCTCCATTATTAATGGGAAACACTGTAAGGATTGGATTTTCAAACTTCAAGGATGAAAACATGCACAATATACAGGTACAGTTGTGCTCAAAAGTTTACATACCCTAAACTACATTCATAGAATGTGAATGATAACACAAAAACCTTTATTTCACTCATGGTTAGTGGTTGTGAAGCCATTTACTGTCAAAAAACCTGTTTGTTTACTCTTTTCAACTAGAAACTAGCCAAATGTCCCTGATCAAAAGTGTACAGTAGTTTCTGTTTCATTATGATTTCAAAAGAGTAAACTCAGTTCTTTGACAATAAATGGCTTCACACAACCACTAACTGAGTGGAAAAACAATTTTTGTGTTATCATTCATTTTCTATGAAAAAAAGATTAAAAGGGTATGTAAACTTTTGGTCACAACTGTATATCTTGCCCGTCCATATCCTTCTCATTCACTCAAAACTCAAATGCGTCTCAAGGAGAAATCCATGGAGCTTCTCTGTGTTTTGTCCCACTTTCACCAAACTTTCCCAGTAAATATCATTTTTAAGCATTTTATGCTCCGTTGCTTAACAAATATGACATTTAAAGTTAATAAAAATCCAAGGAGCTAAAGTGTATAAAGTGTTAAGCCTGAATATAGAATATAGGAGAATATAGGAATTATTCAGGACATACTTTGTGTACAAAGTCTGATGAAGGAACTAACACACATATTAAATTTTAGAGATAATGAATTGCCAGTAAAAACTATTCATGTCATGTCTCTATATAACATATATTTACAATGCAAATGCGATACACTTGCAAATAGATTTTTTCAATTGTTGCTGAGAATAAAGCCTAGTTACTCACACTAGTCACATTCTCTCCTGGTCTTCATCTTTAGCATATTTTAATTGCAGTCTCGCTTATGTAAATGTTCTTGTACTCGATGTGAGACACAGCAGAGTGAGCATGAATGCTTATGGGATCAGTTCATTGTGTGCTGGTTGGTATTTGATGGTGCTGTATTTGACGTCATAGGTTTACTTTTAGTCTCCAGGCAGAGTCCACAAACAGACCACAGTCCCACTCTAAACCTGCTCTATGTCCAGGGGTGCCAAAAGTGCAGCCCTGATGCCATATGCGGCTCACAGACAAATTTTGGTTGGCCCTCCGAACCAATTCTCATTTACAAAAGCGTCCAGGCCAAGAGGCAAAAGTGGCAGGGCCACTGGAAGGGGGGGTGCGGCAGGTGCTGCAGCACCCCCTGGTGGCGAAGCTTGAAAAATGGCATATAGGCCTATCTATATAAATATGTCCCGAGCCGCAATGCTTTGTACCTATGACGATATAAGCAGTCTTTGTATCTGACAGGATAGTGTAGTGGGTATGGAGTTGGCCTTAGGAGTCAGAGGCTGCAGGTTCAAATCTACCCAAGTGTATGAAAACATTTTAAAAATATATATACTTCAAATTAAAGCCTATTAAAATGTATGTGTGTTTATATGTGTTGCAAAATGTCATTCTCTTTAGTATGTTGAATATACAAATTCATTTTTTATTTATTTAACCAGGAAAGTCCCATTGAGATTAAGAACCTCTTTTTCAAAGGAGTCCTGGACAAGAGGCAGCAAAAGCTACACACAATTACATAAAGTTACAGATTATACAAAAAACAGTTACAATGAGGATGCCTAGTATAAGTAGAAATAAATGTATATTTAATATAAAATGTTTTCATGCACTTGGGTAGATTCGAACCTGCAGCCTCTGACTCCTGAGTCCAACTCCATACCCACCACACTATCCTGTCAGGTCGCCGCTTGACGTAAAATGTGGGGTTTTATTTTGAACGCTGATCGCCCCCCGCACCCCCTGCCGAAAACGTCTTCCTGCGCCCCTGAAAAGTGGTACTTTTTCCTGCAAGTTTAATGAACTCTAACCTTGGTATCTTACATTTTAACATGAGACAGAGCTGCTGAAAGTGTGCTTCCATGTTGGGATGATTAACCGGTTTTACGATTAGCGCGGTAATAAGAGTGAGAATTTTAGGACTCAAGGTTAATAGTTTCTCATGAGCCTCCAGTGTTCCACCAAAAACACAGATAATCCACTGTGCAGAGAGAAAATCCTATCCATCTTTGCTGATAATTGCATAAATTGCATGACATCGTTTGGACACCCCTGATTTACAGTATGCCAAAGTTCAAAAAATGGAAATATACACAAATGGCAACATGACGGCGCCCCACAGTAAGAGAGAGAGCAAGGAGAGGCATTCAGGAGACCTAACCCCTAAGCCATCGTGGAACAGCATTTCTGTACATTTCCCTCAAGTTCAAGATTCTCTCCCTCAGTGTTCATTTAGAATCATTCCTGTTGCTATACTCTTCATCAGCCACTTTGAAGAGACTTGTGCAATAGCTCTTTACCCTCTTAAACTGCGAACACAATCTTGAAATTCTGCCTTCGAGACACGCTTTCAATGTTATTACCTTCAAGGACTTTGTACGACTTGGTTCAATAGAGACAAACGAAAAAGAGTGAGATGAAAACGCCTTGAATTTCAGACGGACTCTAATGACACCGCGGTCTTTAACCTTTTATACAAAAATAGGGCTAAACCGACATAATGTCCGCTGAACTAATGGGAGTTTATTGATTGGAGTCAGGAAATGTGAAAAAGAAGATGTGGTTGAAACACAGTTATTTGTCCCATGTATTTTCTGTATCGATACGCCGTCGCAGCTGAAAGAGACGCCTTTGAATAGCTTTGGATCTTTACGGCACATTCTTCCTTTGAAAACAGGCTGATGCCATGAGCTCGGGTTTATAGTTGTCCTCAAGTACAGTGAATGATCATGTTTTAAAGATGTGTCTTTTCATTGTGGTTGTAAATCATGGGCCTTAGATGGGATACAGCCTGTTCCAGTTTAGATCTTGTTTTTCATCATTTCCAATCTCTATCATTGCATGTGGTGAAATTAAGATAAGATAGTTCTTTATTGATCTCACAACGGAGAAATTGACAAACAACAAAGCTTACTTTATCGTGACTTTGATATAAAGGTGGGCAGTATATTATGTACTATTCATGTCTTTGCATAACTTGAAATTTCTGTCATGGCTTAAAGCTATGTTTGTTTTCATATAGTTTACTGGAGGTTGCCCCATGGTTAAGCCCCTTGAGGGTTTTGGGTAACCTTCATCACATTACAGAAATTCATTTTGTATCATTTTGTTATGTCAAATCAAATAAATAAATACTAGATCATATTGAAATTGTTGTTTGGAAGATATACATTTACAGAATAGATTATACCTTCAAAGTCAATAAATGAACAAAAAGCTGCAAAAACAGCTGATACACATACTGTATATCAGGGGCAGGCAACGTCAGGCCCAGGGGCAAAATCCGGCCCTCCAGCATATACTCTCTGGCCCCCAAGATGATTTTGAGAAATATCCTGAGACTAAAGATCTAAACACTGGTTAAAGTAATCCAAAAATACAGAAAATATTGGCAATTTATTTAAAAAAAAATCCTTGGGGAAAGACTCCCAGACCCCCTTTTTAAGTGTATATGACAAATGAAACAAGTAATCCTTCAGTTTTGATCCACCATAAGCAGGTTCGGCCCTCGATCTATTGACTAGGGAAAAAAATGGCCTGCCTCCAAGCAAACTTGCCTACCCCTGCTACTGTATAATCTACAATAGGCAAAAATATCACTTGATCATCGTTATCGCGAAAGTCCCCCTAAATATTATCATTTTTTGTTAGTATGGCCCACCCCTACTTTGATATTAGAAGCTTTTCACAAACATTTAATTTGTGAAGATTGGTTTGTAATAGTCTAGAAATGATAGCGAAAACTTGTGATTTCTTTTTGTTGCTTCTTTGATTATGAAAAGCAGCAGATCCCCACCGTAATCCCAAATAATATTGCGTTGAACAGTGAACAGCGTTAGTCCACACGTGTTGATATACAGTATAGGGCAGTGTTTCCCAACCAGGGGGCCGTGTAGTGGTCAGATAAATGTGTGTAGTGGTCAGATAGAACGATTACACGCTCTACCACTTTGCAGTATCGCGTGAAATACCAAAGTAGCCCGCAGTCATGTGAGAGAAACTGGACGCACAGTGCTTAGGAAGTCAGTGCCACAAAAGTAGTTTTTTGGGGAAGGTGCTCTTTGGCGTTTGGGGTACAGAAACTTAAGAGAAAAACAAAGAACCAAGGCACTCCTCCCACATTGTAATTCTCTATTTACATTTTCTAAAAAGCCTTTATTGTACTTCTTGAAAAAGGCTTGTTGGAGCGATACGTGAGGAAGAAACCAGCAACATGTTTTAAAGATTTTAAAATGCATTAGTCCAGTACAATAAAGGCTTTTTAGAAAATGTAAATAGAGAATTATAATGTGGGAGGAGTGCCTTGGTTCTTCTTTTTTATTTTAGCCCACAGTCATGTTGCCAATGAGACTCTCGGGTTATTGATATGATTTTGGTGATATGATCTGTGTGTGTCTCTCCTCCATTCCTGCAAGAATTTCAGTGTTTTGTTCAAAAAAGCAAGCACAGATGTCACACTAAATATTCATTTATAAAATAAATGTACTTTTTTGTCACATTTTTGTTTAGTGGGTTGCCTTGTGATTTTTCTTGTGTAAAATCGGTGCCTTGGCTGAAAAAGGTTGGGCAACACTGGTATAGGGTATACCGCTCTGCTCCCTCTCTCTCCCATCACAACGGCCTCAGCCTGTGGCCTTGGCTTTCCACTGGATGGAACTGAAAATAGGAGAGGCATCTGCATAATTCACGTGATTCTGACCTCATCTCAGAATCAATCACATCCATGAAAACAGCTGCAGAGCACTCCACTCTGTAGTGGACAATAAATATGGAGAATATGAGCGTGAGATGGAGGAGGGAGGCGCGACCATGGAGCAGAAATGACTGTCCTCTGTGGAGCCAGGACCTCGTCACTCAGCGAGGGGGGGTTCGACTGAAGCAGGTCAACTCAAAGTTTATTAATCTTACATCGTAGGCCAAGATTCTTCAGTCTTCATCTGTACTCTGTAGCTGAAGTGTTGTGGACATTTCAATCTTAATCCAAAGATCTTCCTCAGCGAATAAAAGGTTCTGTTCTTTTTATTTATCGCGTCATCTATCGCATTGGTTTTTGCAGATTGTCCAGCACAAGATTTTGGCTGTACTAATGTGGTTTCAGTTTTCAAGCTTACATACAGTAGGTTATGTTCACGTGACATCACAACATTGTAAAGAGCTTTCAAGAGTTTTAAAAACCTCTTTTTCTCTCATAAAGTTGTATTGGCACCTGCCCTCCAACTGAAAAGAATCCTGTTGCAACCTATTGTCGATTTGGAGAAGCAGTTTTATAAGAAATGGCTACTTGGATTCGAAGCACACTTTCAGCCACACAAAAATCAGTGAGAGCCAGTTTCCGTGTGATGAGGCGCTTCTTACTTCTGAGGTGGTAAGAACTAGTCTGATCTTTTGTCTTGTGATATTACTTTATCACATTTCGATTTGGATCTTAAGGATAAGGCACAGAAAAGGCTCTTCCAGTCTGACAGCTGCCTAGAAAATGACTGCTACCCCCATCAGTCGTCGCACCGCCAAATGTGCCAATGCTTATTGACATTTATGGATGTTGCATAACCTGCAGCTCACTCTGTTTCGTTGCTTATATTTGTGTATGCTCATTTCTGATGTATTAGTTTTAAAAATGGGATAGGGGGCAAAAAGAATTGGATTAAAAAGTGTAAAACTATGCACTTCCTAATCTATTTTGTTTTTGTTGCAGGCTTGTAAAATTATTTATATCACAGGCAGAATTTCAATTTTCAGTCTTCCTGTTTAGTGTTTGGCAAACTCGATTTCATTTGCCTCCCACCTGACAGACAAGTTTAATCAAAGACACCCAGACTGAGCTGATCCAAGATTCAATTACAACAGGATTTTGTGTTTACATTCACACGTTGGAACAGCAGTGCCTCCTGTCTGCCTCACATAATGAATCACTGTGGATTATAATCTGCACTCAGTGTTAGATTATGGCTGGGGAATTGGTTACCCCCTTCTCTTCTCTTGTTAAAAGGGAGACACTGCAGGCAAAAGTTTTCTTTTTTTTAATTTTCAGGTTTTGGGCGTTTGCTCTCTTAACATAATCCCTTCACCTGGAAACAAATAATGAACTAATCTTTACAATAAGGAGTGTAATTATTGCACTGATTCAACATTTCTCCTACAGGGAAAATTGTAACTTCAAAAGTCATTATCTCAAATTTAAGGCGATTTTCTATTTGATTTTTTTTAAATATGGCCTTTACTATAGTAGCTGTGATTATACAGATTGCGGGGCACGGGCCCGATCCTGTTGTAATGCTATAACAGCATGCTAACTGCTAACTTTCTACTACAGATGCAGAAATGTGCACTTCCTCTCCCACACAGTAGCTACAGGACACCACACAGCTCTCACATGGCCAGGGACAACACAAAAAACATGTGCAGAGATCGCACAAAAATGAAAGTGTTTGAAGAAATAACGCAAGATTGCAACAGCTAGCGTTAGATTAAGTTTACTAACAATTGTTAGCATCTCTGGCCTACCTTTTCCATTGGAGTTGAAATCCTAAAGAAATGCTCATGTTGCTTAGTGCTCCAATATTTGGGGGAAACTGCAGGTCATTTTTTTCAGCAGCTACTTACGAAGCTGGATTGATTATGCGGACGCTATGGAATCAACCATATGGGTTAACTGGAAAACACTGAGCATTTACCGCCATCTACTGGACTAGACTTCATTTCTAGTTTTCTGCAGATGGATTGACCAGTTGGCTTGACGATTAATGCTCACCACGCGATTATCGTAATTGACCTTTTTCAATATTGAGATTCGATTAAAATTTGATTAATTGCCCAGCCCTACTCAAAATGCATTTTTCTTGCATTGTGGCGACAACATCTCCGCTTTAGTAGCTCCACCAGACTCCAGCCTTTCCAGTGTTGGACTTAATATTTTTGAAGGTTCGTTCTGAGCGTTTTACAGCGTAAATCAGGACTGACCAAAATCCAAGAACAAGAAGGCTGCCATATTGGGTAAAATGCATGACTATAACGTTGTCATTATTCCCTTCTGTTTTGTGCAGAAAACGCCATCCTGGCCTTCGGTAACGACTCCGACGTGAAGTCCGGCTCCAGTCCGCCGGCCCTGGGCAACCACATCCCGCACCTGGTAACGCTGGCCCCCGGAGCCTCCGTGGAAACAGAGCAGAGCATCCTCAGAGCACAGATACCTACTCAGGTGAGGCCCGAGAACCGAGCGAGCAAGTGGGAATGAGATGAAACACTGCAGAAAAGATGGCATACGACAGCGACAGTGGTGTGCCCTGCCATGTCGTCGAGGTCGCTTTGGGTGACAGTGATGGACAGGGGAAGGGATGATATGTCCAGACTGAGGCCTTGGCTCTATGTGCTCTGACAGCGGCGTGCAGGGACAACGTTTGGGCCCTGGAGTTCCAGCACAGTCAGAGCAGGTTTAGCTCATTCAGAAAGTCGCTGCCTTTGAATACAACAATGTGGGGCTGCAACCGCTTAAAGAAGTTTTGTTTTGTTTGTTTTTTGCATGGGCTGTCACGCACATGATCTGGGTTTGATGCATCTCCACAATAGGGATGTCAACATTTACCGGTTTTAGGATTACCGCCGTAATAAAAGCGTACGGTGGATTAATCGTTAGAATTTTAGGACACCGATTTTGTCGTGTGTGCGGATTTGCTTTATAAAATATAATTTGACAACCATTAAACAAATATGAATTGTATATACAGTATAAAGTGTAGTTTCTTCCTTAAAACCGATAATCGTGAATAATCGTAAAATCGCAATATTTTTCATCATTGTGACATCCCTACTCCACAGTCAATAGATCAAGTTGTAGCCTATAAATTAAATATATATTGTATTATTCATCCAGTGCCATCGTTAATGCCCTTCTTCATTCTTCTTCACTTCACATCCACTTCACACTTTTACTCACGTGGACACTCTGTTATCTCCGCTGGACTGAAACTAACTCTGAGGGGTGTTTGACATCAAATGGCATCTATTACAGAGCAGCGAACGAAAAGCATGATGCAAAACTTCTTTCTGATTTCAATACCTCAGTCATTTTACTATCGCCGTCTAAACCACAAATACACGGTGACTTAAAAATATCCAACATTAGTGTACTGTATACTGTATGTGCTGAGATGGGGAACATATGTGTAGAGGGATGCGGAGGTTAGAGCTGCCAGACAGGAGGCCTAAAGAGCAACAGGGAGATTTATGGGTGTCGTAAAGCGGACATGAAGTTAGCTGGCGTCGGAGAATGGAAGCAGATTAATTGCTTTAGCCCCGTATGAAATATTGATGTTATTGGAAGCAAAGCCTACAATAGTAAGATCAATCACCAGGATAAAGCCCCTCAGATAAATGCTGGTTGCACATCTTTAAATATGCAAAATCATTGTAAACAAATATCCACGGTCCCTCTTGATTTCTGGCATTATGCATTATGCAAACAGTCTCAGTGAAGCCTGTACTTTAACAGCAAACAAGGCTCCACACTGACCGTTTTAAACAGACACTCGTACTTAATGACTTGGGGTTTATAAGCAAACACTCTCCACACTCTACAAATGGAGTCCGCGCAGTAACAATAGGTTGCGTTCACGTTATATAATAATTCTATTTCACTTGGAGCAGGTGCCGATACAACTCTATCTCTATGGGAGAGAAACTTTTTAAAGAAATTTCAAAAAAAATCCACATAATATGGACCTTAGTTCATGTGTGCTGAAAGAGAAGACATTGAAGTTTGTGGCAGTTTTTATTTCATGTGGATTGTAGTGGTAAAGTTATATACAAAGACAATCCTATGGGGAACAGTCTGTGGTTACCAGGTTGACTATGAATCAGACTGTTCCCCATAGGACTGTCTTTGTATATAACTTTGCCATTACAGGATTCACCCAGGAATTACAGAGAAATGAGCAATAAACTAAGACTAGAAATCAGTCAGTTACCATAGTTACCAGCACAGAATTTTCAGTTGCCCTCAACCTCAATTTTCGGCTCTGTAGAATGTTGTGATGTCTTGTGAACGCACCCTATAACACTAGGTAACTAAACGTCCACCAATTCTACACAATGTACATTTTCCAACTCATTTCTAAAAAAAAAACTTGATAATTGATAATTGAGAAAATCCTAATCCATATCTTCCTCTTCCCACAAATACAGGACTACAATGACTACAACAACTACCACTTACTACTACTACCACTAACTGCTGCTAATCTTATAGAGAGCAATAATAAACATGAGTAAATAAATAAATAAAAAGTCTAGAGAATGAAAATTGTGCATCTTACAGCAACGCCTTGTAACTATTCAGGTGTTGCGGCTCTAGGGGCCACCAGTGCCACTACACTGTCGCAAAAATAGTCATAAGCACTAGCAGTGGCGAAAAGAAAGTATAAAAAGTTGTAAATGAGTTTGTACTCTCACTTCATGTGACTCAGAAGCTCCGTAACGTCCCCTTAACCAAACCAGAGTGTGGTTTCGGCATTCATCACAGATTTGGGCACAAACTTCAGTGGTGTTGTTTAAAATAAATTATGCTGGTATAAAACGCTCATGAATGCACCACCTGATTGCTGGCTCCAATAGAGTGGGCTAAGTGATTTTTCAGACAACAGTCAAAGTTAATTAAAGCAGTAAATTATGTGCGGACAGCTGCCTCCGAGCTTCAGCGTCTGACATATACTCCTCAACACACTGTCACTTCCACATTACTGTCTGATAAATCACCACAAATTAAATTAATAGGGAAAACGGCGATGCATTCAAATAGAACCAGGCTGTTCTTAGTGTTTAGTGGAGAGAGTTATTTATGATGGGACAAGTGCAGAGGCTGGGGGAGTTTAAAAGGGATGTATGGGACACTGGTACAAGCAGCGCAACTTCAGACAGACTGATATCGGGCTGGGTGCTTTAATTAACTTGGTGCCAAATGCTACATGCCTAACTAATGTGTGGAAAGACGAGACGTGGCACAAGCCTTTAACAGAACTATTGTGGACAAACTCGTGCTAGCGTGATTGGATGTCAGCGTGTGCCTGATGGACAAAGGGTATTTAACCTTTAGCTTTAATGAATTTGTATTCAATGTTGCTGTTTTTGACTGTGATGCTGGTGAGAAACAATTTGACCTTGTACCAGGCAGTACCATGCAAAATGACAATATAGCTATCTGTCTTGATCTCATGACCAATAAAATCACAAGTGCCTTGCCCATTGGATACAATGATTATCAGGATATTGAAGAAGTGGAGATTCATCCAGCAAGTGGATGGGATTTAGCTTCAACAACAGCAAAAGTAACATGTGTTGCTCAGTGCTCGTCCTGCACACCTGAAAACCCACGCTCATTAAAACTATTATTATTTGTGGATGTTTTCTTTCATAAAAAAATATTCCCATCATTTGTCAGTATTAACCGCATAGCTCATTAGCCTCTGTTGTGCCGTTAAACTTTTAATATTTCAATTTGTCAGAAAGTGTGGGCAAAGTGGCCTTCCTTCTGGAACCAGAGCAGGTTTTGAGGTGGGCGGGAGCTGAGACACTGCTTGTTTTTTGTTTATTTCTTTATCATTTGAGTAATTTCTTTGATTGGGTATACATTTACGACAGCTGAAGCTTTGTCCATTCATAAAATACAACAGATGCAGACGGCAATGGGTCATACTAGGGGGCGTGGCCTAGTGAGGGGAAGGAAGTCTTTTATGGAAATCATTATTTTTTCACTCGTTAGATGTTTTCTGGTGGACTATACGCATTATTTGGCACACACAAATAAAGACAAGTCAAAATCTGGTCCTCGACGAAACAAAACATCACGAGGTGAAAAATTGGCACTCAAAGCTAGCCGTTAGCATGTAGCATGAAGCTAACGTTAGCTTTAAGGTGAGCATTCCCCGTTATATATGTACAAATTTGGACGTATGAACCACTTTTTTCCCTTCCATGTTTCTGTATCTTTATTAGGTAGAAAATACATCCAGAATTCAGCATTTGTTAAGGTAGTAGAGGAGAAACCGGTGAAAGAGCATTTTCCGAAAGAGCATTTTCCGCTTCAGAGCTGCTTCTGTTATTCAGTTTATTAGTTTATTAGTCTAATGCATCCAAACATATGGAGTTGTCACAGATTAACCATGTGTTGTCTGTTTTGTCTTAGGTAAACGAAAATGACAGATTGTGGGGCGATGACGAGGACTCCACTCTCCCCTCTCCGGGACTGTCCGAGCATGGAGCAGCGCCCGTCCACATGGGCCCGGCACTGGGCTGGCTCCTCCCCATGCTACTGCTGCTGCTACTCTCCCACCAATAAGAGCACATGCCGCCGTCCTCCACCGAAATTAACTGTAAACCAGGGGAAGGGGAGAGACACTCGACCAAACTGGAGCCATTTGTACGAGCCGACTACGTCCCTAACCCTCCCCCCCCCCCCCCCCCCCCCCCCCCCCCCCCCCCCCCCCCCCCCCCCTCCTCCCCCCCCCCCCCCC
>OMNZ01109459.1:68115-79021 GCA_900303255.1 Lesueurigobius sanzi | reverse complement strand
TAAAAATGTGAAATAATAATTTATATAATAATTCAAACAGCCTGACAAAGCTTACAGTGTGAATTTAAGCTAAAAAAAACTTCATGTAATATTCGCCATTATGGTGAGACACGGCAGGTGATGTATTTGAGATTTTTGGCTAGTTTTGTCCCATACAAAAAAATAGACCAAACTCACCCTTTACAATGTTTTATTCTATGATGTTTTGCCAAGTAGCAATTTGGACAACATTGCTGCGCTCCGCCTTGTTTCTCATGTGTATCTATCCACAAATTGACAAGTTTGATCCACATGATGCACATAATGCCACCAACAAGACATTGTTACAAAACATTAGAGCCTGTTTCTTAAAGTGAGAACCAAATTAACCAAATACAATTTTAAAATATAGACTCCAAACTATCCAGTCTTGTACTTACTTCACAATATTTTGAAGATTTGCTCAGAGGGATTATTCAATATCTAATTCCTGCCTGAACCCCAAAAACAAGGAGAAATATAATGCAATGTAATAGATCAACAAAATAGAAACATTTAAACCTTTCTCTATCCATTATTAAAACTTGATCGTTGAAAATATAGGCAACTTTGGCAATGTTTATGAACAAAATGCCTTGTTCTTAAAAACATAAAATTACAGAAAACTTGCAATACAGCTAAAGTTTCAAACTGATATCACCAAATGTATTTATTTTTGCCTTGTTCACTTTAATTAAGTACTTAAGCCCTATTTTAGTATGAGGCTATATCGCACAACTACACTGTTAATAGTTACCTGTGAGATTTCAAAGTGAGCAACTGTATATAACAACTACATGTCTTAAAGAGAAGAGGCATCGTGCTCACTTGATCTTGTAGTAAAGTGGTGCTGGTAAAGCAGCAAACTCACAATGCAGGTGCTCATGAGGCTATAGGCCAGGCAGTATTCGAAAAAGAGGAAGCCGAGGCACTGTGGATGCAAGTGGATTTATTTAAAACACACCAACGCGTTTCAACTTAAGACTGCCTTCGAGTTGGAACAACTACATGTATTTGACAAACTAACTGTTGTAGCATTGCCTGTGACTTACTTGGAGTTGCTTCCAGAGCTCGAAGTGGCGCTGAGGGGGGCGTGGTCGTTCGTGGGGGTTTCTGAGGCTGAGGACGAATGTGAAGACACCGACTCGTTACTGCCCATGGACGTCTCACCCAGCGCTAGACCCACAATGCTGTCTGACACTGGTGACACTGTAAGGAAAAATATACAGTTTTTAGGGATGTCAGTAAGTATGATGAAATACTAATTGATTTATACACATAGAAGAGGAAGAGCAGAGGAGCTTTATTTATATGGCGACTTTCATAGACATCACAAAGTGTTTTACATGGGACAATTTTTTTGTGTCATTAGATCAGGGTTTCTGCTACAAATTTTTTTTTGAGGACCACCTAACACAGTAACTCAATGCCAAAATACGTCAGTATAGGGATAGAAATTAAATGATATTATGATCATTATTATGATTATGTGTTAATACATTTAGGCCTACATGAAATTAACCTGATTCCAAATGCAGAGCCTGACAATGTGATCAATAAAAATGTATGTATTAATAGCTGCTAATAATAACAATGGATTTCTTTTTAATAGCAAATGCTGTAGCTTAGAACATACAAGACTGTTATTTTTACACTGGACTTTGAACTGCAACTGTTAATGCAATATTGCAAAGTAGTTTATGAAATTTACATAAGGCGAATGATAGCAGTATTTTGCCAAATATCTCCTCACAGCAGCAGTTTTTCATTATTTTAGTCAGTTCGATGGTAACGCTCAGGGGAGGGGCTTAACAGTATCAAAAGTGTAGGCTACTTTCTAAAGGAGTGATCTCACACTCTCCTGACCTGTCTCTCACCCTGCTTCTTCACAATAAACCTCCTCCTCCTCCTGCTCCTTCAGGATAAACCTCATCCTCCTGGGGGCACGTGTGTCCAGCGACACATGTGCACGGCGTGCAGTGTTGACGGGTCAAGCTGTTGTAGTTGGTAGCGGTCGGCGCGAGATTTCCGCGGGAGTATCAGGCCGAGGGCAGACAGGTGTGTGCTGTGAGCGCACAGTCCACATATGCATATAGTCCACACATTCTGTGGCGTGCATCGCGGTAGCTGCGTTTTCATTGACGTATATTTGGAATGCCACACAGGCGTACGCACGCTCCCAAAAATAGGATTGATTCTATCATGTGCCGCGCATAATTTACAAGCGTTACAGAATACAGAGGATGTGTGTTCCAGACCTGAAACGTCAGTGATAGAACGACATTATGCAGCTTTTAGGATGTTTCGGTCATCATTTATTTCAATAAAGCTGTCTGTCCAACCAAAGACTAAAAAGGGAGCGGTCTTCCGACTAAGACAGAGCGCCACGGAGCCACTGCTCAGAATGATGCGCTGAACTAAAGAAACAGTCATTTTAATGCAAAACTGGCTATATTTTATTGAAATTAAGTGTGATCTAAAAATCTATGAATTGCATCAAGTGAAAATTTGAGGAACTTTGGCCCTAAAAGCTATTTTATTTGGGAATTTTCTTGCGGCCCACCAGGCGGCGCTGGTGCAGACCACAGTTTGAGAGGCACTGCATTAGATCATTAGATACATGCTGTATGTAGCCCTTATTGGGGCAGACTGACAGAAGCACAGCTGCACACATGTGCGTCAACAGACCCCCCGACCACCACCATTCATTCCGACATTCATCCTTACATATATTGTACATGTTTTTAGTGGAGCAACCGGAGGACAAGGAGAGAACATGCAAACTCCACACAGAAAGGCCTAGGAATCAAGCCCAAAACCTTCGTGCTCTGAAGCACAAGCCAATCAGAACATGTTTAAGATAAGGTAAGATAAGACTTTATTGATCTCACATTGGAGAAATTCACTTGTTACAACAAATCTTACGATAGGATCACACAAGGGGGGTGCAAAAAGTCAGGAAATGTTCCATTTGTTGTGGCGTTTGTTGAAGGATTTTAAACTGAAGGAAATTTACAGTTTATGTAAATCACAGATCTGATACAACGGCAGAGAAGCACTGCTCTGTCGGCAATGTTTTTGCCGATCATAGAACTAATATTTTTTATTTTAAATATTCATGTTTTATATAACTCCATGTAACATGAACATTGTTGGTGTAGCCTCATTTAACTCCTGATAAATTGGGAACCCGTGGCCCTTGTGGCACAGGTGCTTACACACTGTTTGGACATTAGTTTAAGTCTTCTCTTTTTGTCAATATTTTTTATAGTGTTTGTGTCACTTAATTGAATTTTACCTGGCATATTTCATTTTATTTATTTATCGCCCTCTTCTGTTTCCAGGGGTGCCCCTTGTATGAATGCAGGCCTCTCCCTTTCCTCTTCCCCTATGATGTGTCTTCTCTTGGGAAGAGGTACAGTTGTGGCCAAAAGTTGTATGTAAACATATGCATTTCATAGAATATGAATGATAACACAAAAACCTTTATTTCACTCATGGTTAGTGGTTGTGTGTAGCCATTTATTGTCAAAAAACCTGTTTGTTTATAACCTGGCAGAAGCCAGATTGATAGCACACGTTTTCAATCAGGGATGACTCCTGTGCAAACTGTCCGTAAAAAGGAGGGACAATCAGTACAATACTTTGAGCTGTTTGCTGGGACTCATTGAGAATTTTTCCTCTTCGCTTGAAGGAATCTTCAACCTATACTTTATTCTTTTTGCTGCTTGGTGTTAGCATTGGTGACTATGGTGGTTCGTCGGGGTGGTGCGTCTTCAAATTTATCAAATTACTTGTGTTAAATGTCACAACATGAGAGCCATCCCTCAAAACGGCTTTTTTGCAAATCTTCCTTGTTGGTTGATCTAGTTGAAAATACTATGGAAAATCCTGCCACTGCTACTTTCCGTGAAAGCAGTGAAGAAGAACTGGCCTCATGTCAACAGCAAAACTAGCGGGGCTAGTCTGCCCATTTTCATGTCAGATCTCACATCATTATTTTTTATATCACATCATCATTATTATCACATCACATTAATCAACACTGGTATCTGTGATTTGTTTTTCATACTCGCTGATACCAACACCCTCAAATTGCGCAGTATCGGAGTGAAATCTGATGCCAGTATCGGTATCGGAAAAACACTAGTCCATACCTCTTGGGTCTTTGTCCGTGGTGGTCATAGTCAGAGTGGAGCTCTCGCGGCTTGTGCCGTGCTCCTCACAGTCACACAGAACCCTGATGGAGTAGTTTGTGTCAGGTTGAAGTCCAGAGATCACCTTCTCTTCAGACAGGGACAGCTCTCTATTACTTTGGATCGTCTCAAGAGTTTGTCCATACTCCACGATGTAGCTGTGAATATGGATGCCCTCTCCCACCTGTGCCGGTCTCCTCCAGCGGACACTGATCTCTCTGGAGTAGGCGGTTCCTGTGAGTTCTTCTGGTGGGCCACATGGTAAGGTTCTGATGGAAGTTTTAGGAGCAGCAGCAGGTCCCACTCCCACAGCAGTGACGGCTCTAACTCTGAGGCTGTACTCTGTGTTAGGTCTCAGACCAGTCACAGTGACTGCTCCAGCTTCAGCCTGAGGTCTCTGGTTCCATTCTTCCTGTCCTTTCTCACAGAACTCCACACTGTAGCCTGTGATGCTCTGTGCTCCCTCTGACGGGGTACTGAAGTGAAGGCTCAGAGTGCTGTGTGTGACTTCGCCCACAGATACTGCTCCAGGTTTAGAAGGAAGCTCAAAGTTCTCACTGTCTCTGAACCCGTCACCATACAGGTAGATGGTTGAACCTTCATGGTTCTTATCTGCTAAACCCACAGCCAGGAACCGAATGCTCTTTTTGTCCCTGTCCCTGTTGGCTACAGCAAAATCACTGAAAAGTTTAGCTTTGCGTCTCACTGAGTCGATCATGTCTTGAGAGCTGTACCAGTGTCTGGGCTCCAGAATGTCACACCTGTCAGACTTAGTTCCTTTCAAGTGTTCGTCT
Organism: Lesueurigobius sanzi; assembly: GCA_900303255.1. Taxonomy (NCBI): domain Eukaryota; kingdom Metazoa; phylum Chordata; class Actinopteri; order Gobiiformes; family Gobiidae; genus Lesueurigobius; species Lesueurigobius sanzi. The sequence goes on along the minus strand of OMNZ01109459.1, from coordinate 74,013 downwards.
AACTCTGAGAGGAACGGCTCAGTGCTATCCAGAGAGGTAAACACAAACACCAGGGCGTTATCGGAGTCACACACTTTGTCCGTGAGAGTGTTTTCAGAACAGACCGCTTCTGTGTTTTTCATCAGTTTAATCAGCGTTTTGATGGTGTTGGCCTCATTATCCTTTTCTTTCATCCATCGCCTCAGTCTGTGGCTGCTGAACGGACTCTCAGCCACCTTCTTCAGGACTTCAGCTAGAGCCGTCTCCGCCTCTTCTCCTCCACGGATCGATGGAAGCTTCTGGGCTAATGTTCCTTGGAGTCCCAGCTTGAACTCACAGCACATAGCTTTGAAGGTCTCGATTTTTTGTGAAAATTGTGAGAAGTTCTGGCCTGCAGGACTATTCAGGACATCGTTAGACCACATTTCCACATTACTGAAGTTCTCCAGAACATTCTCAGCCTCAGTGACTAACCTCAGACTGATCTGTTGGACCAGTTTGGAGGCTTTAGAGTCCAGAGCGCTGAGTGGCAGCAGATACACAACCACAGGGACAGCCTTCTCTCCATTGGGGCCCAGGAGTTTGGGTAGGTCTTGATAAACTTTAACAGCTTCTTCAAACGTCGTTGGACTTTTCTGCATAAGGAAATCTCCATAAAAAGTGCAGGAGAATTTATTTACCTTTTTTCTGTCTTTTTCTTCCATTTCCAAAGCCCCTTTTCCACCAATACTGATTAAAGGTATTTTTTTAATCATCACCTGTAGGTTTCCCTGAATGTCTCGGACACTTTCATCTTCAGACGATTCTTGATCAAACACGAAGAAGGCCTGTGCTCCGTAAAGGATGCCTGTCACCACATGAGTCGCTAAGCCTTTGTCAATGACTTCACAGTGCTTTAAGTTTCCTTTTCCGAGTTGATCCATTGACAGAGTTTTGAACACAGTGGTAGTTTTGTACTGCAGAGTGACTCTGGCTTGTTTTGTCGACTTTTTATTGTCATTCAAATATTTAGCTGATCCTTCGACTTTGACCAGTCCACTTAGAAAACTGGCTTTAAGTGAAGCGTCCACATCCAATAAAGAGGACTTCTCAGAGATAGACTCTGAAGCCACAATCTTAAAATCAGTGTTTGGTTGGTCGGTCACTCTCTTGTCTCTGTCCAGCTTCTCTTTGTCCCATAGAGTTATGCCTAAAAACACAAATGAGATTCCATTTAGATTGTCCCTCCAATATTTGGGGATGTTGCTATTGCAACTATTAATGCAAATTAACAAAAATTCTGTGACATCAGTGCGTCTTTCAAACTCTGCAACTTTTTCACAAATAAAGCAATTAATACGTTTTATATTTACACATAGGACATGTTATGCTGATAGTCCTTCACCTCCAAGAGGCTCGTCGACCAGAATAGGGCTGGGCAATTAGTCACATTTTAATCGAATGAAGAATCTTTGCCGATGATGGACCACTCCTGAACGACTGAGAACTTACACAGACTAGCATGATATATGTGACACAGCTTCATAACTGCTGATGGTGATACAAAAATGACCTGGCAGTTTCCTACAAATATTGGAGCAGTAAGGAACATGAGCATTTCTTTAAGATTTCTACTCCAATGAAACTGGTAGGTCAAATGCTTTTGTAGTTAACAATTGTTGGTAAACTTCATCATAATGCTAAGCTAAGATAATAGCTTAATCGCCCAGCCCTACGCCAGAGTACTTCCAAGTAAAATGAGGTTAGTGTGAGGTGTACCTGGAACCAGATTGTCGCTCCTACAGTCGTAGAACATCCCAAGGTCAAAAGGCCGACCCAGAGTCGCCATCATGATGGGTTTATTTCCAAATAAATCCATCTGCACAAAAAGATAATGTGTTAACAAACCTTTTGGATTGGGGTAATATTATTACAACTAAAATCTTGTTAGTTCATTTGAATGCAGCACAATGCAGCCATTGAAATATTGTTGTAGTGCAGGGGTCCCCAACTGGGTCTAAATCTGGACCTGCAGAGGCGTAAGTCCAGACCCTAAAGCATTTTCAGCCTCTCAAATATATTTAATATCTAAGGTTAATTAAATGAAAAGTATCATTAACAGATTTAGTTAAATTATTGACTCCTTGATCAGCTCTACTATCAGAGCTCCAGACTAACACTTTGAGGTGGTTGGACTGGAATACCTAAGTTTTTTCATTTAGGTGCGCCAGGACATAATAGTACTCTACAAACATGGTTCACTGCTAATACTTAAAACAATATTTAATATCTAACAATTTTCTTGTTTAATTCATTGTCGTAAAGCACACCTTGTACATAATAATAATAAAAATATAATGTCTGAATATAATGTTTAATTTAGTTTTAACATTACTCAGCTCTAAAGGATTGTGCAATGTTTTAAGAGCTGTCCATATTGTTCCTAAAACATAAACATTATTGCATTGTTTAATTTGAGTCAGTGAATTTTGCTTAAGGTAATAAACATACATAAAATAAATGGAGATTAAACATTTCGTTCATAAATTAGTTTATAGATAAAAAAATATAACAATAAATCGAAGATAGTGAGATATCTGTTCAAAGTTCAATTGGAGCAACAAGAAATAATATTGTGCGATCAAATCAGTTGCACTTTTGATCTCTGACAATGGAATTTTAGTTTTAAGTTTAGCGAAGTTAAAAATAAAAATAAAATATAATTATTATATATTTATTTATTTTAAATATATAATTAAAAATAAAGCCTGTTTAATGAATGGAACTGGTCTCTTTTATCAATGAACGTACCTACAGTGGGTATGAAAAGTTTACACACCCTGGATGAAAATTTCTATGATTATGAATAAAGAAGCCAGGGTTCAAATGAATTTCCAAAAGCATGAAGTTACAGATGTGTCAAAATAAATCAGATTTTATTTACATTTTTGAAACAATATTAAAGGAGAAAAGGCCAGATGCTCAATAGTTAGAGATGGTGTTCTTTTTATGAAGCTGGTGCCCTTTCTACCTCAAACATACAGTACCTTTGCTCATTATTGCCATAAAGTTTCAGTTCACCATCAGTTCACCGTTAAGCCATGAAAAGCAGCACACACATACAGTAGGTTCAGATAGCCGTAGACAAAAGTACACATTACATAATTTTACACAAAATTACGCCAAAAATTTGTGTTTAGTTCCACTTTAACAGCACAACATGTGGTATATTATCAACATCGTATTAAAGCTAACTATGACCAAACATCTTCCTCAAGTTTTAAAACATGAGCATATTTCTGTAGTCCGCCATAAGGACTTTGTCATTCATAAAGCACACAAAAGCAACATGCTTGCAGCATGGTCGCTGAGTGGTTAGTGCTCCTGCTTCACAGCAAGAGGTCCCGGGTTCAATTCATGGACTGTTTGGGCCTTTCTGTGGAGTTTGCATGTTTCTCCCTGTGTGGATGGGTTTCCTCTGGTTTCCCCCAAAAGGTTAATTCTACAGTAGGTGATTTTGAACATTAGCCTGGCTCAACATATGAAGATGGGTCCCTGGGCACTGCACTGATGCAGAGGAAAAAGTTCCTTATGGAGACAATAAAGTTCACTATAACCTAATCTTAACCTTAACCTTCAGTAGATTTCTTTACAAAAAACAGAACTATTTAAACAAGTATTTAAATTATTATGTAGAAATGGGGAAATTTAAAATAATAAATTATATTCGAAATACATGCTATACAGTATATTAGGTAGAGTAAATGTTTCAGTGTACTTACGGCAGCAGCAGTGACTCTAATGCAGAGCTGCTGCAGTGAGAGGGTTTTATTGCCTCTGAAATAGAACTCATTGCCCTTTGAACCAAAGAAACTGTAAAACTGCTCCTTACATATATCATAATAAAACTTGCTGAATTAAAACAAACCTGGGAAGGTTCAATTTATTATTTTGTCTCCCTGAGAGAGAAATTTGACTTGGAGGGGTGAGCTGCAAACATACAATACATAAATGCAATGCTGGTCCAGACGAGTCAGACAGACAGTTTGGACCTCTGTGCTGACTGCAGCAATTACTGCTTTAGCCAATATTCACACTTTTGCGCTTAACATATATTTTTTGGTCAATTTTTAATTGGTGACAAACCTTTTACTAGCCTATTATTGTTAGCTGTTGTAATGGTTATACTTTTTGCTAATGCTAAGCGCTAATGCTAAACGCTAGCAATGCAGTTGTTGTATATAAGGTTAGCTGCTTATTGTAAACAATACAGACACTGGTCAGTAGTCAATGTTCGCAGTAAAGATGTCCCTCCTCCTCATCTCATCATGAAGTATTAACCTCGTGCGTGCACAGGGGCAAACATGTGTGGCATTAAGACCAATCAGGAAGGGAGGCGGAGGGACCTAGAGCTGTATTTTTTTTTTTCATTGGGGGCCCCACTCTCTCTTTTTTTTGGATCACTTCCAGACTATCACTTTAAGACCAAAGTTTATGAATGAATCACAGACATGAATATTATCCCATAAAGCCTTATCTTCAGGTAAAGCATTAACTGGGAGTAATTTCCCATAAACCAGGACTTTTACTTTAAGTCTCTAGGGAAACAACAGTCCTTAGTTTGGTCACAACACAAAAGTATGGGCTTATATGGGGCATTTCAACAGGGACGGAATGGCATGGAGCAGAGCATTTTTGCGGGTGATTCCCAGACAAAAATGAACCAAACAGCGGCCAAAGGAGAGCCCAAGCCACTCCCAACTCAGATCACACTCCGGCATACACAGGATTTAGATGAGGACAAATGCACTTGACCAAATACTACAAGCCTAAAAGCAGAAACAATAATATCTTGGTCATACCTAACCCAGCACTGACCTGTTTTGGCGTCAGTGCTGTATTCTGTGAAAAAGGCTATTTAAATTTGAGCTAAATATGTAGCAAAACAAAGCTAGCTTGACAGCAATGGCTATTTCTGGTTGGAGACTCACTTTGATAATAAAAATAACATGTATTTCTTGCTTGAAAGGTATTTAGTAAGATCTAATACAGCATAATGCGTAGTTAAAACCTTGTACAGAGGACTAGAGAGGTGTAATTGGAAGAAAAAGTCATAAATAGCATGCAATATTTCTTGCTCTGCATTAACCGACATGAACATAGCTCCACAGCGCCCTCTCGGCGACTCCCAGCAGGGTCCAGAGCGCTTGTCTTAACACATTGAGTGCCAAAAACGAAAAGAAAAAAAAACTGAACTATCTCTTCCATCACTCTAACACTCCTTATGCGTATTCCCATTTACAAAACAAGGCGCTGAAGGCATGATCAATAATCAAACATAAATGTTCAGATCAGTTCATCGAGTGTACAGACCCCATTAGGCTTGGTTTCTACAAGTTACAAGACAAACAAACGCAGGTTAAAGCTACAGGTAGTAGCAGTGTTGAGGCCATCTGCGCCATATTTACTCACAGCACCGTGCTGTCAATCAATTTAATCCAAGGGGTTAAAATCCACAAAGTAACATAAACTCCAGTCCAAAGCAAGGTATCTCTAGTCTGAAACAGTGGCCAAGTCGGCGTGTGACGTCACGTCTGTGCACGTGAACATACACCCTCTAAATGATCGTTCATGCAAGGTTGGCACCACTAGACACTCTCAACAATATCAATATATCACCACACAGTGCATGTTTCATAAGACACGCGATATCTTCGCTTATAGAAAAAAAAACAATGATTTTGATGAAAACGAGCCTTTGTTTATCAGGAACAGAGGCACGTAGAAATAAACGGTTTTCACCCACTGAGAGCTTAGAGTCTCACCTTCCATAGCTTTAACATAGAATACGCTGTGGTGCTACAAAAAACATCAAAAATGGTCTTGATTCCTGGCACTCTACAGCTAAATTCCAAAAACAGCGTGGCACTCAATGTGTTA
>OMNZ01109459.1:41573-64803 GCA_900303255.1 Lesueurigobius sanzi | reverse complement strand
AGAGGAAGTGGTAATGTGGAAGGAAAGGCTGGCGTCTTTAGCGATATTGTACTGTAAGTTGTAATATTTTGCAGCTTGACAAGAGAAAGAATTTCAAGTCTGTGGGAATATATTTGATATTGAATGCACAAATGTTAAAGTCCGGGTCCAGGGCCTCCTGGGGGTTATTGCAGGGGGGCCTCCAAAGGTCTGTCCATGAATATAAAATGAGTTTTAAATAAAACTTTGAATTTGGATATATACGTATACAACGTACATATTAATTTACTCTATTGTCACCGTTTCCTTTCATTTTACATGTAAATTCATGAGGAAAGCCATAGACCTGCACGATTTTAACAAAAAACTTAATTGCGACTTTTCAAACAAAAATTGCGATTTGGTTTTCGATTTTAATATTATACATTTATGTTTTTTCTCCCAAATATCTTGGACAAAATTATTGTGATTCAGAATATTATCACAATAATTATTGCAAAGTTTCTTACTTTCTTACGTGAATTGAGTTTTGATTCTGCCGTAGCTGGACTGACAGTGTGGCATGTGGGCACATGTTAGTTTAGCCTTGTGCTCTGGGGCCGTGGTTTTATGGCCATCATCTTCATAAGCGATGATTATTAAAGAAATGCTTATCACGATTACTGATATTATTGTTCATTGTCACAGTTCCAAAGCCATCAAAACTTCTAAATCTGTTATTATACAGTACAGCACTATTTATTATATTTCAGAGTCATTAAACGCTGGAGACGCAAAGCGGAAAACCCCCCTCAGCCTTAGGGGTTACATTATTGTAGTATTTAAAATTGCACTGCCATTACACTTTTATTTTAAATAGTGATTTCTTATCATGTGAACAGTTGTGCTCAAAAGTTTACATACCCTGGCAGAATGTCAGGGTATGTAAACTTTCATACAATATGAATGATAACACAAAAAGCTTTATTTCACTCATGGTTAGTGGTTGCTCCTGAACAATTTTCCTGGCAGTTGTTGAAGGTCATGTAAAACGTTAGATCAGGGACATTTGAGTAGTTTCTGTTTCATTTTGATTTCAAAAGCATAAACTCAGTTCTTTTGCAATAAATGGCTTTGCCCGACCACTAACCATGAGTGGGGGGAAAAAATTGTGTTTTTATTCATATTCTATGAAAAATGGTAGGTATGTAAACTTCTGAGCACAACTGTATAAGGGGCCAAGATTGGGAATGGCTGGCTTAGAACAAACTGGCCCAATTCCTTTGCCTATAATTCAATAATAATAATAAAAAAAACATTGCAATAACCTGATATTAAGATATAAACATATAAATAATGCAGCAGCGTTTGAATCCTTTCTAAGCCTTGTGCATGTGTTAACAATATGAATCACAGCACCATGTTTTTTATTCCCTACCGTTCTGGATGTCGAGGACCTGTGGGTTGTAGACTGCCAGCGGCCTACTCTGTCGAATCAGCTTCTTGGACTGCCTGGTGGGAGCGGTGAACACAGCCGTCGCAGGCGAGGGGGGGCACGACTCCGGAGCATCTGCAAAGATCTGAATACACAACGGAGCCAAGTCAGTGCCTATAGAACCGTACTCTACCAGGACCCAAAAGTAAAGTAGCATGAATGCAGCAGCAGGGCACAGCGAGTGTCCTGAAATGACCTCTGTCTCTCTCCAGCTCGGAGACTGCAGGGCTCGCATGAATGGGGGGAAAAAGAAAGAGGGCTTTTTTTTTTTGCCGCCGCGGGATAGCGCATTGATTGGGCCTTAAAACGGCATTTAAAAAGGGATTGTATTTGAAGCTAAGCAAACAAAGGAGCAATTTATATTTAAAAGGCATGTCCTGGTTAGAAGCTGTTTTGTCTTCAGTAAGGCAGAGCAGTATGGAGCAGCTGAGAATGGAAACACATCGGAAAAGCTTGTGTTTTAAAGTGCATATGACAGGTTTGTATGTTTTTCTGATTATTACTTATTTGGATGTGTGTTATTTTTTATGAAGAAAAGTTAAAACAACAAAAGAAGTGTTATGACTTAAAACAGCCATTCCCAAAGTCGGTAGTGTAGTGGACCCCTAATACATCCAAAAGTCTCCTTTGACCCCGCAATTATAACAATTTGCTCTATTTAAATGAATAGGTTGTGTTTATTTCCCATAAATTTACATATAAAATACAACTTATCAGTGAATGTATAAACAAAATCGTATGACGATCGTTTCAAACTGATATTATTTTATGTGAATGATACGTGGACAAACCTAAGAGGCCCCCCGACGACCGCGAACCCCACCTTGGGAACAGCTGGCCTAATAACATTAGTGACATACAGTGTGGCGCAAGGAGGATTTCATATATTAAGAAAGAAGTGGGACTTGCTCAAGGCCCTTATGTACAGTATGGATGTGTGGGGCAGCTATAGAATATGCATCTCTTCTTCCAACGAGGAAGTCAAATAATAAAGAGCATAAAATGGAGATGCATTCATGGAAACATTGCTCTTAAATATAATTGTGTTATGTATGCTCTAGTGAAATAGCCTAACCTGTCATATGCACATGCAGATAGGAGATAGCAGCTTTAGTAATGTAGGTGTAAATGGTCGGTGCTCGTGAAGACTTACTTTTGATCCACTTTAATCAGAAGTTAAATATCTACAATCTACAGTATATAATTAACCAGATGATTGCACAAGATTTTTTTATTGATACAGTTGTAATACTACAAAAGTATTAAACAAGAGATTTAGAAATATTTTATAGCATATTTAGGCTGTAATATTCAGTATATTTTGTTATCAAATTGAAATGCACTGCGACAAAATACCCTTTTAATCAAAACCTGGTGGTAAAATGGTATATCCTTTTTTTTTTGACAACAAAAATATTGACAATTACGGTTGATCATAGACAACATAAAAACATCATGAAACAATGCACACAGCACGCATCGGTCTTATTTTTTCCACAAATGACTGCTTTTACCATAGAGTGTATAATATTGATGGAGATCTAATTGGCTAGTTCTGGTCGAAACCGTGCTAGGATAGGGGATTGTTCCCGGAAGCCGCAAGTGCCCATTGACTTACATGTAAACTTTTAGGCCCCCTTTAACTCATTATTGGAAATAGTGTTGTTAATATGGCACTCGAGTGCTAGTCTTACCACGCACTACACAGTCCTGTTTGTCTTTTGATATCTTCAACATTATTTAAGATAGATTTAAGATTTAAGAAAATAACTGGCCAATCAGGTGCCTTCTTTCATGGAGGTTGGCTGCGGGGCCTGGTTTGATTGACAGCCTGCCCTTGCTGCCGTCCGTGGGTTCACCCCGTGTGACAAGTGAAGGGCGGGCACCTCCAAGAACTTCACTCCTAATTGGCTCTGCGGTTGCCATGAGAACGTACGGCGCATACCAAATAAGGAATTGTTTCCAAAAAAGCAAAATGGCAGCGGTTCACGTGCTAGCATGAATTGGCTTCATTAGCCCGCGCTGAACGCAATGGGGAAAGTCACATGGGCTACGTCCATCTCTATTCACGGTCTATGGCTTTTACACAATACTCTCTTAAATGGACAAAACCTTCATCTAAAATAAACTTGTAATTGCAATGCTCAACATTATCATGATATACTGTGTCAACACTGCACTCATAGGCATTTAAACAGCCAATACGCTTCTTCAGTTTTTTTGTGTGAAACACTCTTTTCTATACATTATTTACTGTGATGATCATGTAGCCCTCATTACTATTATAACTTAAAAAATAATGTCTGTGTAAGGTATAACTGGGAAAAATAATGAGACCATAATGTTGCCAGTGATGGGAGAGAATCAGATAAGCTAGAACAGTAGCTTCAATGTTGGTGGCTGAGTGGGTAGCGCTCTTGCCTCACATCAAGGAGGTCCCATATGAATTACCAGACTGTGTCTTATCTGTGTGGAGTGTTCTGCTGGTGTCTGGGCAGATTTTATCCATGTGAGAGTTTGGGCTGCTATCTTCGAGCTCAAATCCACATGTTTTGTATCAGACAATGTGTAATGTGCTATTAATTTACCTTAACCATTTACCTGATTCAGACAGATCTCGTGGCTGTATTGTCGTGAGCGAACGAGTTTTTCATCACAACAAGCACTTTTATCGTCACTAATTAACAACACAGCGGTGATGCTTTGCTGTTTAGCTATATTTTGAGACTCCATCAACCCAAAACATGCACAATAGACTAAATGGTCTACTGTGCATGACAGTTCTAAGAATGTTTGTAAACAGTTAACAGTTTAAATGTTACAAACAATGAATACAAATAAATTGTGTATATACAGTATGGCCTTTAAATGACCAAAAACACATGGATAGTAGGCGAGTTTCGTGACAAAAGCACAGGTCCACCATTTGCTGATTGGTCCTGTCGCTTCCTACTGGTGCATTTTCCTACACGGACAATCGGTTACATTCCAATTACGTCACACCTTGGTCTTTTCTGCGTTTCTCAGGCTTTTCGGACCAACTGGGCAACGGCATGATGGATGACAGCAGCATCAATCACTGTGTTGATAGGTCTAGTCACGCATCTAAAAGTACACCTAAACCTGAAACGCACAAACAAAATGTTGTATAAAGATCTGTAACTTGTACCATTGCAACCATTTTCCACAATAAAAAAACAGCTGTATACACAAACTGCACTGCCCAAAGCCCTAGCATACAACTTTAGCGGAAAGCGGCCTTAAGTCGGAGCGACTGAAGTTTCTCTCTCCTCTGCAGCTCCGACCTGAAAGCACAAACACACACAGAAGACTTTTTGGACTGCCGAGGAATGGGCCGGCTATAGCCAACTGGTGTTTACACCCAGCCCTGTTTACATACAAACTTTTGATGTTGGGTTAAAAGAGAATAGGGGCTTGCAGAGGAGAGGAAGTCTCCGCAGAGGCAGCCTTAGAATCGGATCACAGAGACGAAGGCAGCGAGGGAGAGAGGGAGGGAGGGAGAGTGGCGGGGAAAGTGAGAAAGTTTGGGAGAAATAAAAAGTGCGATATCTGATATGGTTTCCCGGTCTCTCTCTCTCTCTCTGCTCCTCTCTCTGGCGGCTGGCTCTGCAGATGGAGGTGAATGTAAAGCAGAGTCTAGTGTGGGTATCAGGGGTATCAACAGTCTGTGCTGGGGCTAGGCAAGGGAGGGAAGTTAATGCCTGTCTGTCTGCTCAACTTTTCCCCCGCTCTAAGACGCTGCGGCGGCTGCTACTACCGCTGTACTTTCTCCAAAACGCTGTGCTGCATTCTAACACAACAGGCCTTAGCATATTGGGGGGAGGTATGTGTTTTGTCTGAGTGAAGAAAGAACAGTGTGCGGCAGTTCAAATGATAATCGTGGCTTGGGTTGTGGTGAGGCATGTATGTAGCCAGAGCTCCCCTGGGGTTAACTGACGGGAGCGTGGCTACTAAACTGGGCCAATCACTCACTCACACGCCATGTTCAAACATAGGCAAAGGTGGGTGATGGGTATTGCCCAAGGACACAACAACAAGCAGGGATGTGAATCTCTGATCTTTGGATCCGTGGATGAATGGTTGAATCACTGAGCCATTGTTGCCTAAACTGGCAAGAAATAGATAGATATTACAGTGCAAATTTCTTTGGCACATTATTATCAATCTGAAAAGGCTCCGGGGGATATTTGCTGCTCATTGGATCAAGTGCACCTCGTTTTACCCAATCACAGCTAGTCTCAAAAAGTAGCTAAACAACAAAGCATTAAAGCCCTTAAAAATGAATGTGTTTTTTATTTCATTGCAGTGTTGTTAATTAATTACAATAAATAAATAATAATGATACAAAAAAGTGCAAATCTAAAACTCTAAAACCACACATAGTGCCACGTGATTTGGTCCAAAACACGTGTGGATCTGAGCTTGGATGCCACGCCTTTCAAGATGGACTAAACCGAAACGTGAGACTGAAAATTCAGATCTCATGACAATCCAGTTCACAGAGCAAGGTTGACAGTCTCCCCAGTTAGAAGAATGAAAGTATATGTTGGGTTTATAGGGAAATTTGTTCTCTAGATTACACCTATTCTACAGTGCTGTCATAGAGTGTACATTAATGATGGAGGTACACTTGGCTAGTTCTCCGTGAAGCCAGTTAGCATAACGGGGCTGGCTCCGGAAGCTCCTATTGACTTTCCATTTAAACCTTTTGGCCCCTCTTGAACTCATTATTGGAAATAGTTTTGTTAATATGACCTTCAAGTGCTCGTCTTACCACGTGCTACACCGTCCCGTTCTCTGTATTTAAATATTTTAATTTTTCAACATTAAAAGAGAACATAACTCACACATACCGAATATGGATTTGGCTCCAAAAATGCAACATGGCGGCGGTTCAAATGCTAGCATGAATTGCTGTGTTAGCTGAAGGCTATGGGGAAAGCCACGCAGGCTACCTCCATCTTTATCTACCCTCTATGAATGCTGTATACGATTATAATCTTGGTGCATGGGCAGGATTATCCTATTCTATATGTTTTTTTCAGGCCAGGAAACTCCACACAGAAATGTAACTGTCCTTACAGAAATATCAGGAAGAGGAAAATGTTTTCATTTTATGGCTTGAATGAAAATCTGTGGTGATAAAATATATAAATAAATGTTATTTAATATAAAAAGTACCAGTATTTCATTTGTTTATTACTATCTTATGAGAGAGAGGTTGTATTATTAACCAGTTCAATCAACAAGATGCATCATGTTATTAATAATCACCAGTTGGGACAATGTGTAAATGAAAACAAAAAGCAATGCTTTATAAATCTAAAAAACTAGATTTTATTATTTCATTATTGACAATAAAACATTCAAATTTAAAAATATATGTAATGCTTAAAAAATGTATTTAAAAATAATAAGAAATGATGGCAACATGCCACAATAATGTGAAATTGACATATAACTGAAATACAAGAACTAAAATAGAAAATCATTAAAACATAATTGCACAAAAAAAAAAAAGAACATTTGGAGTGATTATTTTTGTGACAAATTAAGACGACAGGACAAAAGCACTGGATATCACTGTAAGGGCTCGGGAACACATCCAGAAGTCATTATCTGTGAACACAGTGTGTACAAATGAGGTTAAAGCTGTATTATGCAAAAAATGATAATTATAACTAAAAAAACAAAACAGAACAAAGAAACATAAAAAAACAAATCCCAAAACATGGCGACAACAGCAGACAGACGTGTTTCAGTGTTACATTGTTACATTGTCCCAACTTTAAATTGGTATTAGGGCAGCACAAATAATTAAAAAAAAACTTGCAAAAACGATATTATGTGTTCCGTTTAATTTGAACAAAGTCTGGCTAATTTGTTTTGGACTGAGTTTGCAAAAATGTGTCTGTCTCAGTCAGCTTCTTGTCATACTCGTATTGCATCACCTACAGTGATGTCTTCATATCGAATAGAAAGGCCTCCTTACAAAATAAAGGTAAACAGGGGGAACCTCCTGTAAACCACGCAGCAGCCAGTCCAGTAACCCCTCAACCATTACCCCATTAAACTTTGTAGACTTTGGGTGCAAATATTTAGCACAAAATTATCAATTAAGCAAAGCCTAAAATATTAAAAGTGCAGTTTCATCTGATTCTAGTGAGTGTGGCGCTGCTCCAAACAGATTAGAAAACTAATCTCAAACCCTTTTCTCTTTTGGCACAGAGAATGATCCCTCTTTGAGGATTGGCACCGATTAATAACATTTTGAGATTACAGGCGCCTCTGAACCACGGGTTATGAAACAAATAAATGCATTTAGGCTGCCAAAGGAGTTTATGAATATTGAAGCAGGTGCACTTACAATCTACTGTTTAATCAACCAAGTGGCAGGGAAGACTCCGGCAGGTGTTCAGAAACAGTAAGAGCACTGAGAGCTCCCCCTATTGGCCCGCATCAAAAGTGATCAACCATTGTGTGCTATCAAGTGTCCAGAAAGCGCTATAGAAAACCAATGCATTATTTATTTATTCTCACTAGTTGTAAGTGATGCAGCTGGGTGTTAAGAACTCAATACTGGCTACTGAGGCTTAAAGGCCCTATAACAGATTTTTTTTTTCAAGTAGTGGAACAAAATGTGTTTTATCCTCCTTCAACATATTGTGTACATTTGTGGAAATGATAGTGTGCATCTAATTACAAAGCGTTTGTATCTATTTCATTAGCTTGCATGCTAGTTTTTGTTAGCGTCACAGTGACAGTGACCTTGACAGTTGTGCAATAGGTCAGGGAAGGAAAGAATTTGAACATAACAGTTTAATATACTCACTCCCTCGTTCAGTATTTGTAAAAAATAAAAATAAAAAATCTGGTATAGGACACACCTTTGGTTTTGACAAGGTGTGTAAAAACTGGCAGTTTAGGCACATAGCAAGAACTATTACCAATAATACCAATTTACATGAATTATGTTAAAATACAATCTTTGTCAACTGGACAGGTTTTAGATTTGATGCAACTCTACAACATTCCAATAGTCATCATCAGCTAGGAGTTGAAACTGGAATCGACTGGGCTTCTAGACACAGCTGCAGGTGATGACCCATTAGGTCACACCTGTGTCAGTCTGTGTTGCCAGATAAGATGGTAGACCTGCTTCTTGGGATGTTCCTCCTTTGCTCTGAAGCAGGAACTACTTGTTTATCCCCAAACTTAAGAGAATTAACTTCTAGAACTTCTGAGTTCATCAGATCTAAAACTTGTCCAGTTGACAAAGATTGTATCTTAGCATTTGTATTTTGACCTGGATGTTTAAACATGAACCCACATAAACTAATGAAGTATAAATCATAAAAAATATTGAAAATTACATTTTATTGCGGTAATATTCGCGGATTCTTTCTCAAACCCGTTAAGCTTTGTATTGCTCCAATCACAGAAAAGTGTGTGGTCTGGCTGGTTAGGATAATGGTTCTCAAACTGCGGTATGTGATGCACAGGTGATACTATGGACTCTTCGGGTTTGGACTTTCCAATCTTAATACTTCAATAACTGTTAGATGGTACTTGGCTTATAACTTTTGGACAAATTACTTTTTCCACAATGCTTACTGGATCATAATACATATCGGAACAACCCCTAAGTATCGCGATTCGTTGTATTACATTGTGACAAAAGCATGTTGTCCCGGCCCTAGTGGCCACTGCTCCCCTTTAGGGCTGACTGACAGAGATTGCTGCCAGTTTGTGCCATTGGCCTCTCCGACAAAAGTAAAGTAATCAATAAGTAACTTGCACCATCATTCTTATTGAGGCAATGTAGTGACATGTCTGGCACAGGTGCATACTGTAAGAATTTTGAACTAGCTTAAGTGGGATTTGAAACAACAACTCTTGCAATGTGAGCTAGGACTGTCTGGGGTTGTTCCAATATCAGATCTTTAAGTACACTGATCCGTCACCAGGCAGTCGTCATCTAAATAAGGACCAACAAATGGGAGTGACCAACGTTTGTGCGCTAAAGCTAATGCTAGCATGACCCAGAGCAACCTGAATACTAGCTGTGGAGGCGCTGTAGGCTCTAATAATCGCAGAGATACAATTTGTGTCATCTCTTTCAGCTAGTCTACAGAGAAAGAACTGTAGAGAAAGAGGAGGATAGAGATGGGGTTGTTTACATTCCTTTAAAAATGTTTTATATGGGTACGTAACTCCCTCCCTTTATATAACATAAAGAACTCTATCAACCTTGCAATATGTTTGCAAATATTAAATATGATTTATGGCTAGCTTGCCTTGTCCTTGATCATGATTGCTCTTCTTCAGTAACAATATGTCATTAAAACCAAATAAACATTGCATTTCTCATTAGTACTGGAAAGGCATATGTATAATACTTGTCATCCTATCTTATTTTTAGTCGTCAACAGGTCTTTAATCATTAAAATTATGAAATGAAGCTGTGTCCCTGACAATCAGTCTAAACTCGATCACAATTACATAAACTCTTCTTTTGGAGACACTATTTATTTTCGGAAAAGCTTAACATGTTCCCCCTGTTATCCTTGTTATTGGGGTAAATTTTTGTTTTGTGTCATTTTTTAAATTCTTGGTGTATAATAGGGCATTAATGATGCAAAAATGCATTCTAATCCATAAATCTCACTCATAGTAGGCTGTGTTTTATGAATCTCCAGTTTAATAGGGCATCGCTACTCTGCTTTGTTTTCTCAAATGTTGTGCCAAGTTTTACCATGTGCCTGTCGCTTTAATCACCACGCACCAAATGCACAACGATAGCACCTAAACCAGCGCCTACGCAAAAGCTACTGGGATTATTGATGAAAATGATGAAGCAGGCACAGATCTATCAGGATGAGAACATGTTACTGACCTGAAGAGAGAGAGAGAGAGAAAGAGCCGCTTCACACGTTTCAGCAGCTCATTAGATGTAAACGAAAGAGCCATTTCAACTCCGTCACTCAGTTTGATTGACAGGCAGCTGTTGCGCGGCTCCCAGCGTTACTTTTAATGCATGCGGGTCCGGTCGGTTGGCAAATTGAGACACAGTTTTGAGGGTCTGGGGTTTGGGTTTGATTTTCGTTGTCGGGTTGGGGCGGGTCAGAAAATGCAGAATGAAAAAAATGCAAGTCACACGTATCAACAGTTCTTTTCAGACACAAATAGACGAATTATAGTCGCCATTTCCGTCAATGCCCGAGTGAATAACATGTTAAAAATATTTATTAGTAGTCAGCATGTGATATTTTATTACATAAAGAATCAAGGTCAATTGGCCTGAAATGTCTCCCCTTTTACCACTTAGTTAATTTACATGGTAATGAGATGAAATGTTTTTCAAAGACGAAAGAACTCTTAAGGATAAACAAAACAAAATCTACTCATCTAACTAATTTTATTTTTGATAGTTTTACCCTGAAATGTCTTTCCCCTTTTAACAGGAATGACCCTACTATGTATAAAGAGCCATGTGTTTTCAGTCTTAGGGGGTCAGTTATAAGATGCAAAACAGTAAGATCAATCCCTGTGAGATTTGTGATTTCACAAACTCACGAAAATACACATTGCAAGAAGCCAATCTGCTACGCTCGGCTCGACTTCAATCAATCCAGTGGCGGTATTGCCTTGTTTTACATAGCTGACAACAACAAGCACTTTTATCAATACTATTAATGATTTAATTGCTTTAGTGCTTTGCCGTTTAGCTACTTTGTAAAACTAGCTGTCATTGACTAAAAAGGGGTACGCTTGATGCAATCAGCAGCAAATATTCCCTCCGAAGTCTGTCCTTTTCCTGAGCGATTTAAACCGTCTTTCCATATTGATATTACTGTGCTAATGCAATCTGTATGGTAATATCAATCTATGCAATTAGGAAAATAGCTTATAGTTTTTTTGTGGGCATGTTGCATGAGATGATAAGACAAATTTCAAATGGCCTGTATGAATTTATTAGGGCGCCAAATCTGATTGAGAGTGAGTAAAAATTTGTAAAAATCCACTTTTGCATGTTCTACTTGTTTTGCACGAGAAAACGTTTGGTAAATGACCACCATAGCGTCTTTTTACAGGCCTGTTTTTATTGTATTCAGTATCGATGGCAACCTTGAGCCCAAGTATCGGTATCAGATCTGAAAGGAAAGTTGATATTGGAACAACCCTCCATACCGCCCCAAACACTGCTGCAACACACATTTCAAGCAAAATGGCACTTGGATGCTCCTTCACTGTGCTGACATTACCCACTCATGCATACTTCTGTTCAAGTACCATCAAGTACATCTTAACTAGGGCCAGGAGACATACTCAGCCCTGATAGAATTGCTCTTTGTAAGTTATACAAAAGCTGTTGCAATAACACACAGCCTCTTCTACTTATGATTTATTTTAAAAGAGACCAAATATATCACACACAGATACTGGAGACATTTCTTCGCAGTTTAAAGCTCCTCTCCTTCCACTGCTGTAATTACCTCCAGTGGAGCACACAAGTCTTTGAGCAGACACTTCCACTTTCTGTTGCTTTGAGATTGCAGATATCGCCTGTAAAGAAAGTCCCTGTTTGGCGCATTACCTTTTCATGATGCTCGATGAGGATCTCCACCACGATGTTCTGGAACTTGAGGTCCATAATGGCGGCGACAGTCTCCTCCTGTGGCCTCATTAGCGTGGGACCAAACACCACACCCAGGTTGGCGACAGTCATCAAGTTCTGCTTACTGTGGGCCGCAACGCTGCAGGGAAGAACAGCATAAAAGTCAGACATTCCCCACGGATGACGGTACTTTATTTCATTACTTGAGAGAAAGCGTTATTCCGATACATGTGAAAGTTGCTCACTGAAGTATTTAAGTGTTTGCTCCAGGATATACTTTAGTAGTCAAAGTAGAAAGTACAGATCATTTTACATACACTACCAGTCAAACATTTTAAAACGGTGCATTATGATTTCGGTAAAATGAATGAAACACTTTGGAGTTAATTGGAAATGTTATGTCAACCTTTTACACATAACCCTGTTAATTAAATGTAAAGCTTTTGATTTTTTTTTTTGATCAAGCATCTACACATGTGCAATGTGTGACTTTTTGGGTATAAGGCAGGGGTGCCCAAAGTGCGGCCCGGGGGCCAAATGCGGCCCTCAGACCAATTTTTGGTGGCCCGTAAACTTCTTGTTGAATTGGCACATGTCACCAGAGATTATACTTTTTCTGCAAGTTTAATACAGGACTAAAATAAGGACAAGACCAGGTCGAATCCTGGATTAAATTAGGTCCAAACCAGTTCTAAAACAGGACGAAAACTAGGTCTAAACCAGGATTAAACCAGGTCCAAACCAGGACTAAACTATTATTAACTAAATATGATCCAATGTAAGAATAAACCAGGACTGATACAGATCTTTGGCCCTCTGTGCCGTGTAAACGTGTATGCTGGCTTTTTGTTGTGTATGTGAAATACTTTTATTTGACAGTGACCATGGGTGTTGTTTTCAAAGGAGGGCAACGGACCCTTCGATCACCACCATGCATTCACCCAGACATCATTCATCCTTGCCTATTGTACATGTTTTTAGTGGTAGGTGAAACCGGAGCATACCTACATACGCAGACACGGGGAGAACACGCAAACTCCACACAGAAAGGCCCCATCCTGGCCCGGGATCGAATCCCCCCGTAATAAGTCTAACTTACATTCTCATTGAAGGCATTGAACTATGAATACACAGATGGGATTATGAAGGAAACAACAAAGGGTGAAATAACTAAAAAAACATGTAATATAATTTTAAATTCTTCAAAATTGGCACCCTTTATTCTTGACATTTTCTAAAAGAGCTTGACAAGGTCGTCACCTGAAATGGATTTTAGTCTGTGAAGTGAAAAACCATGTCTGGTGCCTACATTGTGAAGATTATTGAGAAAATGCCAAGTGTGAAGAGCAGTAATCAAGGAAAAGGGGGCTATTTTGAACCTTTTTGTTTAAAACATAATTCCATATCCTTACACTGACATGTAAGTGACGTTCTCCTTAGCAACTCCCAACAGCTCTCATAAAGGGGCAAACACAAGAGGAAACTAATTGGAAACTTATGTGGTTGTTGTGCCTTTATTTTAGATTCCAGAGAGTGTAATTTGCTTACTTTCCGATTTGATATTTTGCGTCTACAGCAGTTGTGCCCATGCTTTCCCGAGTTGCTGCCTTATGTTTTCCCGCTACACCTTCCTAACCAATAGTCTTCAAAAACATGAAGATTGGGCATGAATCAGAGTGTATATTAATGATGGAGGTACAGTTGGCTAGTTCTCCGTGAAGCATACGGGGGCTGGCTCCGGAACCCGGAATTGACTTTCCATTGAAACCTTTTGGCCCCTCTTTGACTGATTATTGGAAATAGTCTTCTTAATATGACCCTCAAGTGCTTGTCTTACCACAAGTGCTTTGTCTGTTAATATTTTCAACATAAGTCACTAAGTCTGGAGTGTGGGTAAAACTGACAACTTTATACTTTTACTTTGGGGGCTCTATAGAGTAAAATAATAAGTACTTGCGTAAATCTACTTGACCCCCATATCCATGGACACAACCAGAGGTGAGTAAAGTATTTATGAACTAGAAATGAAAAAAGTAATTGACAAAAATGCTACTTGAGTATTGAATATTTCTTTACTTATTTTTCAATAGCGACGCAATCAATGAGAAAATCCTGATGTTTCCAAAGACACCACAAAAAGATTTTTTTTCTGAAGACTAAGGTACAACAAATACATGTTTTATATATTTTCCATTTGAAATCACATAAAATGACAATGAGAGTCTGGATTTTAAAACATAATGTCTAATCTTGTATGAGAAAAAAATTGCAAATCTAAATTTTTGATATAATTTATGTATAATTTATTTACAATTTAATTCCACCTCAGGTCATTCATTCTTTATTCTCACATTAAACTTGACCTATCATCTTTGCAAACATGCATGGCACAGTAATGCTGCCTGGGCCCAACATTGTCTAGACATGGTCACATAGTTAGCAGGGCAATCACTGAAGCCCATAGCATTGTGTTAATATACTTGCTGATACTTCCTGTACCACACACATAAAGGCAAGAAACATAACCAATGACTTAAATGTGCATTACAGTCTGTATAATCTAAAAATGAGGACTTTAAGCAGAGTTGATGACATTTCATACATTTGCCAACAGCACTAATCCTCGCCAATAATCTTCAGCATGGACTTGGCTGTGCATATGGCTGCCATAGCTCACATAGTGTCATCGTTCATTTTGCTATAAGCTGTTGAAACTGGCTTTTTATATGTGGCAACAGTTTCATCTTTGAGACCTGATTTCTTCTGTTAAATCTGGTGTTGCTACTTTCTGTAATTGGCAAAGCGGCAAAACAATCCTTCGGTTTTCTTAAAGTGCACACATCATGGGAAATTGTATCTTATAAACCTGCATTTGGGCATCTTGGCATTCATATTTCTTGTTTTATAGCCAAAAGTAATGTGTATGTATAGAAAGGATTAGTATTATATTGTTATAATAGCAGCAATCAATAGCTAACAGCAAAAGGTTCTTTGTGCAGTACAAGAAAAAAAGGATTACTCAAAGAAAAAAGCAAAATATAACTTTAACTTTGAGAATGTGAATATGATAGTATAATGACCCAGGAGAGCAGGGTCATTAAGAAAGCTGGTCAGAGAAGGTCCCGGGTTAGATTCCTGGGGCATTTCTGTGTTCTCCTTGTGTCTGCGTAGGTTTCCTCCGGTTGCTCCGGTTTCCCCTACCACTAAAAACATGTACAATAGATCAGGATGAACGAGAGTGTGTGAGTGGGACAATGGATGAAAATTAGCCCAAGGCTACAATCCGGAGTGGTGTGTTTACATGCATGTGTGGTCACCATATATGCTGCTGTCTCGTATTGTGTTAAATTACTATTTTATGACATTTTTCTATCTCATTCTATTTTTATGCATGCCTTATACTTCTATATTTTTTAATATCCTTTTTTCCATAGTTTATTATTTATCATTATTACAAGTTTATGTTTCATGTTGTACGAGTACAGCAAAGAAAATTCCTAGTCTGTGAAACCTTCATTGGCAATGGCAATAAATCTATTCTGATTCTGATCAACATGCACTATCCCAGGTATACCCAAAGTGCGGCCCGGTGGCCAAATGCGGCCCTCAGACCAATTTTTGGTGGCCCTTCTTGTTGAATTGGCACATGTCGTCAGAGATGATGTTTTTCTGCAGGTTTAGCAGGTTTTCTGCACAATTAAAGCCTCAAAAACTTTATTTTAATTGTGAGACAGGTTCCAGACTAACTAAAGGTGTGGGGAGAAGGTTTAAACCTCTCTTTAAATCAACCCCGTTGAATTTTGGACTGCGCTGGCCACCGATCTGTGGCCCTCCATGCTGTACCCACTTCAATATGTGGCCCTCGACGAAAAAAGTTTGGACACCCCTGCACTATCCCAACCAAATAAAAAAACAAATAAATAAATAAAATTAGATAGCATGCCGGTGTATGAATGTAGAGCTGCATTAAACAGAAAACACGTCACTAAATGAAAATCTTGTCCAGATCATCACAGGCGATCAATAAGTAGTTCTGAGTAATTCTGATCCTGCTTTTACATTATGTCACACACGACACATTAGCCTATATACATTTCAGGTAGCTGGTGCAAGCTTTCGTACAGGGACACCTTCAAGGAGGACTCATTTTATAACATTTCTTTCACATCGACTGCGTTACAAGGGCAGCTCTCGGAGTGAGAGCTGGATCTGTGAGCGCCAAAAAGTAGGTGGAATCTTTACTGCAGTGAGGAAAAGGGAAGTTATAGCCAGGTGCAAAGATTTCACACTCCACACATGATGATATGGCGCAGCATCTACAGAGAAGACAGTTTAAATAGCTTCAAAGGACGCCTTTGAAGACAAAAACATTGGTGACAACTCACATTTATAACATCTCGGAAAGCGCCTCAGATAGGAGTGTGAAATTCTGGCTCTGCTTCTTTCCCCTGCAGGACATGCACACACGCCAACTTCAGAAAAATATTCAAGTCTTTCCAGTCTGGAGAATTTCACGCTGGATAATCCAAATTCAATTTCAATAGCGCTGCCTTTTTACCAGCGCCTGATTCTGCAGCGGGCTTCTATGAAATAAGATCCACAAGACTTTGAGAGCCCGGGGGAAGACGGATTATTTACTTATCTCCAATTTGCTCATATTTAGTTTATAAAAAGCTTGCCGAGGTAAAACCTTGTAATGTGGGCGAACGCTATTTCTTAAATCTTCAATCAATCTATCTAATCTTTCCAATGGAGTGATGCAGAGTGGTGGGCAGGCTACGGAGAGGGGGAGGGTGGGGGTGTGGGGTAATCTCAGGAGAGGGCTTAATTTGAGTGGTCCATTTTTATTGCACCTCGCTGTGGAGACGGGAGCTGCATGTTAAACAGGTGCGGCCGAACAAGTGCAGCCGGTCTGGAAAGTTTTTCAACAGCCAAAAACTAACTCGGACATTACTTTTAGCATGGAATATATGTTTCCTTACCTAGGAGGACAGGGGTAAATTTGAAATAGAGCGATATCAATTTGGAACTTTTGCTCCGTTTGAAAAAGTTCATAGTTTAAACTGTTTTTAACCTTCTTTTAGTAAGACAGGAGGTTTGTTTACCTGCTTAACACGTTTCAGCCAACTTCCTGCAGCCGTCATCAGAAGCGTCACGTGATGGTGAAGTGACGTGTCCTAGGCAGTGTTAATATTGATGGAGATATAATTGGCTAGCTCTGGTCGAAGCCGTGCTAGCATACGGGGCTGTTTCCGGAAGCCGGAACATATACAGTAACATATACGAGTACATATTTAATATTCATTTCGATATCCAATAGAAAATTTGATAAAACAGACAACTTTTGAACAGAAATACAATATGATTTTTGCCAAAACTCCAGTCTAGACCCTATTTTTTGTATTTTTGACAAGCTTATGCTGTAAAACTAGTTGAGCAATATCATGATTTTCCAAGAACTTTTCATTTAATGCCAGTTTGAATTCTATTTAATGCTTTATAATGACATTTATTTATTTTTTGACAATTCATTTAATGACTTTTAATGCTAGGGACTCAACGGAGGTTGTCCATTTTCATACTTGTGACTGCCACCTCTGGCCGTCCGCGTAACTGCAGTCTCCATGTTAAGCTGGTGAATGACTGCTGCCTCGGCCCGAACACACAACTTTAGAGTGATGGTGCAGGCTTATAGCAGCAATTGAGTGGGATAGGTGTGGGCTCACAGTACAGCGCGGGATATTGCTGGAGCATGTAGGGGGTGGAAAATATGTTATTTTTTACATTTTAACTTCCGTAGAGTCCCTTTAATGCGGCGCGGAAACCCTATGTTACTAAAAGAAGGTTAAAACAGTGAATCTTTTGCTGTAAAAATGGCTAAAATGGCTAAAATTGCCTAGAAATGAAAACTCAATAAAGGATAAAGCCAGATTTAAATGCATGCTTTTATTTTGTTGATATTAGTGGCAAAGATGGAAGGGGATTAGGGATATTTTGGCCAGTTTTTTGGCGTTCAAAACTCAACAAATCAGGCTAGGAAATAAATATTGACTTGGAAGTTTGCCGTCTGTAGGTGCTACTTAAATTGAGATTTCATTGGAACCGTGATATAAATATGTGGAGAGAAACAAGGTTTAACGTTTAGTAATGTCTGCGCACATGTACATCTTCCATAACTTTTCATACAGTATATTACATGCATCTTGTTGGTCACTTTACACATGCCATGTGGATCCAAAATATGTCAATACATTATAAACGTGGCGGAGAGCGACAGATGGTGACTTCCCGGTAAAGTTTGACACACGGCTCGGAAAAACATCCTAATATAACCATCGTAAAGGGTGAGTTTAGTCTTTTTCTACTTTGACAGTGAAACCATGTGAAGGTACAAAAATAAAGAAAAATCTCAAAATTGATCCCTCCAGTCAAGTTGAGTCAAGCTAGACTTTGATGAAGAGGTCCTTGACGACTGAGAGCCGTCACCAGCATAAAAGGCTAAACGTTCATCTGCTGTCTCCTCAACCCAGCCCAGACTGGTGGAGAATTTCAACTTTTTACAAAGGTTTCAAAACAGGCCAGTCCAGTTGACGACATAGGAAAATTTCTACTCGGAGGGTGACCTTCTGGAAGTCTTTCTAAAGATCAGCAATTTTGAGAAGCCCTGTTAAGTGGTTGTTCTGATAGTGTGCATTGCAGAAACAAATTGAATATTTATATATGCGGACCAACTACTTTTTTTAAAGTACTGAACAGTTTACAAAAATTGCAGCTGCATCACTTTCTCCTTTAAGTTTTATAGCCTAAGAATGCTACTTGCGTGATTGCTTAAATAAAACACACACAAGTTACACACCTCACTACCTACTTAGCAACAATCATCCTGTTTTTTCTACACATGGCTACGCTACTGTAATTTTATGTATTTTATGAAGCTATATCTAAGAACTACAAACTATAAATATGGACGGATTGAATAAGAAATTAAGAGGGTGAAACTTCAACTTCGACTACCTGTCAGAGCTGATAACTGTCCACCGTCCAGTCTGGACTCTGCGCTCCTCTGAGAAATGTTTTCTGGTCGTCCCCAGGTCCAAATACAAGAAATATGGAGACCGTTCATTTGCAGTCATTGGCCCTAAGCTGTGGAATGCCCTTCCAGCTCATCTCCAAGCTGTCACTGAACTCACTGTATTTAAGTCACAGTTGAAAACACATTTGTTCAGGCAGGCATTCACAGAGTGATATGGCTATTTTAATGTATATTGAGTTTTAATGCTGTTTTATTTTTATTCTCGTTGCTTTTATCTTGGGAAGCACCTTGTGGATCATTTGGTGTTGGAAGGTGCTATACAAATACAATTTGATTGAGTGATTGAACTTGGATACAGTGCTTTTGGGTACTTCACTTCCCTTTAAACAGCGTCAAAGGTCTACCTATGGAATGAATAAAGACTGCTCTATTAGAGTCTCCTTTCTTGGATGGCACTCCCTTCACAAGATTATTGTAACCTGCATCAATGAAGCAAAATACGATTACAGACATGTTTTGACGAGAGAACAAAGGGTTACATGGTTAAAAGCTCAAATGATTCTATAAGTCTAAATATATTACAAATGTACTAGAATGTACGCATTCTAGTACATTGACCACCTGGGTCTAGATATTCAAGTAATGTATACAAATATAATTTTACAAGTCTCACCCTTCGCTGATGTCAGCAAACTAATCAGATGGGAGGAGTTTTCCTCTGAGGCGGCCTGTCAATCGAGGAGGGGCTTTCGGGTGCAATCAGGAAGGGAGGAGGGAGCTAGATTGTTCACTTTTAAAATGTCCCTCTCCTCATTTTACGATCTTACAGACTTTAAGACCGAGTAACTTTTCGAAACCACTGTATTCATTTAGTCTGGATAATTGAATAGATATGCAAAAGAAGCAACAGAATTTGTCAAACTTTTCAAACTCCCAACTTAATCCTACGATCAAAACAGAACATATTGTTTTCAATTAGCCATTTAGTCAAATCCTGTTTGTAAATTTGTCCAATTATACTCCAGGTTTTCCCGGGACGCGTGGGAACCCTGACAATCAAAAATCGGAGAGGCTTTTGGAGTGCGAGCTGCTCACTAGTGGCTGAGAAGGCTGAGGAGATATGGACTGACAGCAGGGAAGGGGGAGTGCGGCGAGTGGGAGTGAAGGAGAGAGGGAAGGAGAGAGAGAAGAGAGAGAGAAGAGAGAGAGAGAAAGCATGTGGAGTGAGAAGCAGGAGACAGACAGGCGGGGGAGGCGTGCGCGGGCATAAACTCCGACCCAAACACTCACTTGGCCAGATGCTTCATGAGGAGCCCCAGGACTTGACGATTTTTCTCGGGCAGTTTGTGCACCAAGCAGTGGACGGCTTGGATGCGAGACTCTGGACTCCCGCCCTCTGTTCAAAACGCACAACAAGCACAGGCATTAGACTACAAGGAGAACTCCGGTGCTCCGCAGGTGGCACCCAGCCAACGCAGCTGAGATCTGGAGAGGAGCTGCAGCGGCGAAAAAATGATTATTCAATACACACTTGTTTTTTTTTTTTTTTGGTTTTTACACATCAGATATAATGACTGTACGATCGGAGGTTTGTTAGCAGGACTCAATTTGCTAAATCATATAAAATGGATGATTATCAAAATATGAACATTCAATTCTGTGTTAGTAAATGTGTTAAATGGAACCCACCGACGCAAACGATTTTCAATCCCATATACAGGTTTAATTCTCTAATGTCTAATAAACACATCCAAAAATTCTTCAGTCTTCATCTGTACTCTGTAGTTGAAGTGTAGGACGTTTCGATCTTAGTCCAAAGATCGTCATCAGCTTAATAAGAACTTGAGTCCCTCCTCTCTTGGTGCTAAAAGTAGAAAAACATCTTTGCTTATTCATACTTAAAATGGCTCGTTGCCTCTCTATATTGTCTCACCCTGGGTTAAGTTCTGAGTCTTACACTTCAACTACAGAGTACAGATGAAGACTGAAGAATTTTTGCCTACGATGGACAACTCCTGTACGACTGGGAACCTACACCAACATTCAAAGAAGCAACATGGCCTGACATACGGTGGGAAACATAACTAGAGATGTTGAAAGGTCAATAAATACTCCAGAGTCCAGAGGGTCACATCAATTTGAACACCCCCTGGGGCCCCCAATAAAAAGAAAAAATCAAAAGAAAGAAAATGTCATGTTTTTCTTTGTGCATTTCAAACAGCAGATGATGAGATCATGATTAAACAAATACAAGTAAAGTTGTTTTAAAATGATATTCAATTAATGTGAAATGAAATGCATTCATTTTTATTTTGTTTTAAATATCTTTGGGTTTCATCTAGGCAAAATGAAAATAGTACATGGTCCAGATAAACAGAAATGCTAATATGGAGATACAGTAAATCACTCAGACGAAGTCTCAATTCAAGAGCTGCCAGTTTTGCAAATCTGTTTATGTATTTGGGCATGCACACACCGTATATACTGTACAATATATGTACACAGAGCAAAATAAGGCATCATTTGGCAAGTGCTTTCCTTAGTAACAAAGTGTTGTCTGAGGATTTTTGTGATTAATCAATTTAATAGGACTGTGGTTGAATCCATTTAAGAAAACCTCAATTATCAACATAGTCATTTTTTATTTATCTTTTGGCACATACATATCATCAAAACAATTGCAAGGTACTTTGTGGTAAACGGTACTGCAGGGGAAAGCATTCATTTGTTATTCGAAGTCGAACCATCTTTTCCTGGACCATATAGTAAACAATACATTTGTTTTCAGTAAAATAAAATAGAAAACAAAGATTGATCAATGTGAGAAAAATAGACAAAATCACACTCTGAAAATGAGCAAAAGCTGGTGGTCCTACGCGGGCGAAGCCATCAGAGGCGACAACCGCATCACATTGCGGCGCGGCTGCTCGGGAGCCAAGAAGAAGAAGTGCGATGTTGATATACGCTCTTGTAGCCTCTCTGAATTTTGGCACGGCCCGGTAGCTGCTGGGAGCTTTACGTTAGCGTCTCCGCCGTGTAAATCGCTTGTGCTAAGATCATCTCTTAAACATTTCCTCACACATGGGCATCTGACCGCCTACACGGGCAAACAGACGCGCACAAAAATCATTACTATGGGAACGCCGAGGATTTAGGCGCTGTGTGGAGGCTGTCACCCTTCAGAATAATATTCAGCGCTAATCCGTTTCCCCCTTTCGATGTGAGGGCATTGCGAGGGCCTGATAAAAATGTCAACCTCATCCAATAATAGCACTTGTTGTAATGCGATTCGAGCTTTGGCGGGCGCCGACCACATCGGAGACGTAAATGAGCGGAGGCGGGCGGATGCGCGGGGGGTCTTTCAGCGCGACAACACTGGGGCAACATAAGGGCAGCGCAATGAAAGGGAAGCATAAACTGTTTAGCCGCAGGTTAATGATGCATTTTCAGCCGAGGAGATGAGAGGTATATCCTGTTTAATGTTATGTAATACCAAGGCCCATTGCTTTGTGACAAAATGCAATTTTGACCACAGACTTGAAATTACTTTCCAGGTCATTTCCAGGATTTTCCATGACATTTTTTATAGTAAATATCATTGACTATACTTACTTAGGTCCACCTCTGGGAACATTTTGAAATGACAGTTCCCTCGGTCATAGAACTTTTTAACTTTCTTCTATATCAGACAAATAGGTAAGTGATGTGTTGCTCATTTACCTAAACATGTTTCGATGACCAATCTGCCATCATCGGAACGTAAATGAATAACACATAACTTACTTATTTGTCTGGTATATAAGAACAGGGTTTATGCCGGTAGCAGTGAGTCAAATTTAATGCTTTTTAATGCCATTTTAATGCCCAAATTCTACATTTTTAATGCCAGAAATGCCAAAAATTGGTGTGTATTTAATATTAATTTCCATATTCAATACAAATTTTAAATGTAATAAATACAACTGACAACTTTTGAACAGAAATAATGTATAATTTCTTTCCAAACAGCAGTATAGACTCTATTTTTGGATTTTGCCAAACTTCTGCAGTAAAACTAGTTGAACAATGTCTTTATTTTCCAAGAATGTTTGATTTAATGCCAGTT
>OMNZ01109459.1:0-33678 GCA_900303255.1 Lesueurigobius sanzi | reverse complement strand
AGGACTGAAGATGGAAATTAGCAATAGCTACAGTGGGTTGCATAAATATCTGCACCCCTTCAACTTTTTGACCCCACTTTTTTATTCATAAAAAAAAGTTCCAAATCATGTATAAATTTCATTTCACTTTATCACTGTGTGTCCCATAGTGTGCGTCTTTCACATAAAATTTCAATTGTATACATGTATCTACAGTATATGTACCTAGTATAGCAAAATGTCAAAAAGTTGTACAAACGTTTCTTTACTTTAAAGGCCCTAAACCTGATTTGTTTGCTTTTATTGTCAATTTTCAAGTTAGTTGTGTCCAAACTCTTTACTAACTTTCCAAACACTTTTCTAAAATCACACTTCTTCACAGGAATGAGTTTATAAGCACATTTCACAACTTTCATTTCACATTTCACTTCTAAAATAATGGTAATAACAACTTGCCCACTAGTTCATCAACAACAACAACAAAAAGTAGATAGTAGAAAAATTCTTTTCACAAATTTCTACTTCACAAAACCAATTTCATTCTACTACCAGAAAAAATATCAGGTACAGGGCCTTCAATATGAATGTATTTTGTACATGGTCTCTAACTCCAGTCAATGGAAATGAGAACTAATCAGATTAATCAGCTACAAGATGTACAGTATGTTTGAAGAAAAGGACTTGTACTTGTATTTGTACTCAGTATTGGCGAGTAATCAAATCAAAGTACTCATATCGGATTGAGGAAAATTGGTATCGGTGAATCACTAGAATAAACCAATAAACCGACCTTTGAGATGACTTCTGTTATGATATTGGGCGTTACAAAAATAAATTGATTGATTGATTAACTAAATTAAAATAATTCCCTGAAGAGAGAAAAAAAAAGGGATTTTTCAAATGTACAAATTTTCGATCATCTTCAAGCTAATTGAATATATGCCGTTAAATTCATTATCAGTAATTACAACTGTACAGATTACCTCAGATAAAGCTTTAGTGCACTTGTTATTGTTTTGACGTCCCACTCCTCGCTCACAGACAGATCTACATCGTTGCTCTTCTCATCTGTAAAAAAGGAAACAAAATGTATACAATGTTAGAAACAAACAAAACATCTAATGGAAAAAGTAGCTCTTTCTGACAATTGATATTATTATTATTATTATTATTATTATTATGTATCCTATAGTAACTAGGGGCTTTCAAATGCGTCACTTCTCGGATAATGACATTTTATTAAAGGCTCTATACCTGATTTTGTTATTGCAAATAATGAAAGAGGGAGCGAGTAAATTAAATTCATAGTCGTGGTCCAAACTCCGAATACATTTCTAAAATCCAATTTCTTCATAGAGATGAGTTTATAAGCACATTTCACATTGCGGGGGTCACTTTTTAGGGTCACTGTCACAGAAATGTAAGAAAAGTAGCCTACAAAGTCATGAAATCGACAAAAATGCTGAAATGTGAGTTTACAATACAAACAAACTAAAGGAGGAAAAAAGCCCATACTACAAAAAAACAGATATAGTGCCTTTAATCGTAATGTTCATTCTTGTTGTTGATATTCACAAGCGGCCACCTAGACAGTCCAAATATGTAATCTAAATATGTGACTTGTAATTATCCTGATGAGGATAAAAGCTGCGTGCTGCCGTAGCCTGGGGGTTTTCGTCGGGCCCCAGCGGATGTCGGCGGAAGTTACAGCTTGCGTTGCTTCTATACTCATTACAAGTTTAATTAATCCCTGACTACTGGAGTGGCTCTGTGGGGACCGTGGGGCTGTGTTGTGCTCAAACACTGAAGGGGGGTTCGTCACACCGTTAAGTAACCTCAGATGAATAACAAGGCGGCAAAAGTGCGACCGGAAAGTGTTTTGATTCAATAAGAAGTGAAGGAAAGTGTGTGAGCGGATAGGAGGGGAAAGGCAGACTTAGAATGGGAAAACTGTGCTTTCGCGGATTTTTTTTCATGGGTTCAAGTTGTATTGTTATAGCTACATATTTTACTTACTAAAATAAATAAATAAATAAAATAAATTGCTTTATTTAATTGCTTTATTGTCTTCAAAACAGATCAGATCCATATAGATTAAGCATAGAGTGCCAGGCTCAACCAATGAGATGGCATAATTGGGACAATGGACATTAGAGGCTGTTTTATTGCTATTTTATATTCAATTGTATTTCATATGCGTTTTTAATTGCTTTCTTTGCCAATTTCCCATGTCTGGGACAATAAAGTTTATCTTATGTTATCCATTACAGCAATTACATGAAGTATGGAAGATTTTTTGTGTCGTCACATTGTGAATTTAAAATTTCTTTGTATTATTTTTACACTGAAAAAACATCTTTGAATTTGTCTCCAAACTTCAGTCACTACATTTTCAGATAAGACTTTTTCATTCTAAATTAAAATGTCACTTTTTAAATATTCACTTTATTATTTTCCAATACATCAAAAACAATACTAAATTCATAAGTCCTAGTTGTGAGGCCGTCCTCCTGTGGACCCACCACCTGCAGGAGGAGCCATAAGGGACTGGTGCAATGTGAGCCCGGCAACGGATAAGTGGAAGAAAATGGATGGACGAATAAACTCAGAGTGTAAAAAAAAAAATTCAACAGAAGAAATTCAGAGTGTGAAATTTGCAGTGAAAAAATTCGCAGTAAAGTTCCTGGACATGAAGACCTGAGCAATCGATCCAGAGTGAGTCAAAACCAACCTCTGGTTCAACAGGAAACAGCACAAGGACCAATCAAAATGATCAGATTTGACTTGTTAAAGCCTGAACTCCGCCTTCCTCATTTCTTAATCCCGCCCACAAAAGACATCAGCCAATAGGAAACAACTTGTGTCTTTCCTTTTCAGTCTCCAGGATCGATTGCTCAGGTCTTGTCCAGGAACTTTACTGCAATTTTTTTCACTGCTATTTCACACTCTTGATGTATTGAAAAATAATAAAGCGAATATTTAAAAGGTGAAATTTTAATTTTGAAAACACTGGACTGAAAAATTTGTGACTGAAGTTTGGAGACAAAAAAATTCAAGACATGTTTTTTCAGGGTTAAAAAAATTCAAAGCGTAAAATTCAAAGACATTTAAAATTCACAATGTGACAACACAAAACCAATCTTACACAATGAAGGTGTAGGTTACACAAAAATGTGTCAAAATGTGGGTTATCAAGAGAATTTCATAAAAACATGTTAAAAAATTATGACTTGGAAAATGACATTGTTGATTTAATATTAAATGCAAACAACTTTTCACATGGTATAAATAGTGATGTTGACATTTCACTTTGACACTTCTCAAATCCCAGCACGAGTCTCCAGTCAAGTTCTATTTAGATATTTTCCAAATATCATTACTACTTGCCTTTTTCACTGCATGAATGAAATATCCTTAAGTGGAACAGTCATGTCCACTCTGTAATTACATCTTTATGAAGTGAAACTCCTAACTCAGCATCTCTCCAAGACCTCGCACAACCTATACAGGCCGGTCAAAAGAGCTGCCACATCCTGATATATCATTGTCTGACATTCAATCGCCGTTTCCGCCTTTGTTTGCGCTGTAATATGATGGGGCTCTAATGCTATTGTTTTCTATCGGCCTGTCCTCTTTCATTGGACCGCGGCCATGTCAGTGGGTGAGAGACGAGCGAGAGGAAGGAGTGGGAGGTCTTTCTTGGGCACGTTTTAAAAGCTGCCTTCTCCCACACGCCTTGAACTGTTGCTGGGCACGCAGAGGTGGGTAGAGTAGTGAACACTGTACTCAAGTAAAGGTTGTTGCCACTTGCATTAGCATTATTCTAGCTGACAGGTTCAGCCAGTTTCTATTAGGCGTTTCGCCCCTCGATTCAACCGTTTATCTGGTTATAAACAGGGACTCTACAGCAGTAGAGGAGGTAGGTCCACTAATCTGTTCCCTGCTTAATACAACTCAAAATTTTAACGTGGACATGCAATATTATGGCTATAAAAGTCCTCCTTTGGGCACTTTAGCGTTGATAGTTCATGTTTTATCAACGCAATAAGGGAGTATTTAGAAAGAAGGCTCCCACGGCAATCAGGTCCTAGGTGACGGGTCAGACCAAGAGCGCTTCAGAAGCTCCCTATGATGAGACCATCAAGGACACGTCGCCTAGAGGTGAAGGAGGGCCATCCTCCCATGGCATGGACACACCACCTGCATGAGCCATAAGGGACTGGTGTAATGATCCAGGCAGTTTGGACTGCTGCCTCCATGACCCGGCTACGGATAAGCGGAAGAAAATGGCTGGATGGAAAGCATTTCCTGGACACTTAGGGACTCAGGGGGAGTTTTGGGAAACAGGAGGTGATTTTGCTGAACTGCCACTGTACGGCGATAAAAATAGCCACCGGGAAGATTCAATTACTCAAACATTCGAAACTCAGCTCCAGTTATATATGTTTTTGATGAGGGAACACAAATGTCACAGGGTAAAAAGCTCTAGAAAGTACAATACCCCCCTTTTCTGTGTATATGGAAAATACTTTATATTAAGTTGCTTGAGGTCCCTTGGCTGGCAGCGGGGGAAATTAACAAAAGACTAAATAAAATACAAGGCACCATTTTTAGCCAACTACAGGCAAACAACTCATCTGTGTTGTGGTGAACACAGCTTGAGAGTGGAATGGCTCAGAAAGTCTGGTGATGGTTTAAGGGCTTTGAAATCGCAGAGGACACTTTCCATCACGCAACAAAATCCAAGAAATACAGTCAGAGAAACTGGACACAAAGTGCTCAGGAAGGTAGTACCACAAAAGTAGTTTTTTGGGGAAGGTGCTCTTTGGCGTTTGGGGAACAGAAACTTAAGAGAAAAACGAAGAACCAAGGCACTCCTCCAACATTCTAATTCTCTATTTAGTAAAAAGAAAATTAAAATGTGGGAGGAGTGCCTTGGTTCTTAATTTTTCTTCCAAGATATCCAGATTGAATCGCTTCAGGGGAAGAAATGGCCAAAGTAAAAGGGATCACTCAGATCTGCATGAATGAAGCAAAAATACAGTGTTTTTTATGAGGGACCAATGTTAAATTAAAGTAATTTTTGCAATTACAAAAGTTTAGATCTTTATATATATTTTATCTATCATTATTAGCTTCTTGTATTTGGGGTTACACTTTTGTCAATAGTGTAATAGTTTCAATATTATGTAATAGTTTCAATAGTGAAAACATGAATAAATAAATCACAAAAAAGTCCCACAATTGTTCAGTGGAGTTGGAAAAAAACAAAACTTACAATTTAGTCCATGTCTTGTTACCAAGCACTTGCAACTTCCTACCCACTTCTACATGCCCCGCAGCCTTTTGAACATGACAAATTTGCCAGCCATTTGGAATACAGCGTCAAAGACATCGTGTGCTGTCGAAGAAACTCTCTGGAAGATAAAAGGTATTAAAATCCGCTAAAGAGAAGCGTGTGCGTGTTAACACTGGGGACGAGGGAAAAGTGCTTGGGAGTGCTAATGAAGTCCCCAGCATGATTCTGCAGGTTGAGGAGGCTGCGAGTGTTTGGCAGAGGAGAAAGTTGAGGTTGGCTGGCACGTAGAGGGGGGGAAAGAGTCTGTTGTAATTCCGAACACAGAGCTCTGTAAAGGGAGCTGGAGACGGAGGGAACCGGAGCGATATAAAAGGACAGGGGACAAGCTCCAGCTGAGAGGAGGGGATAGACGGGGGTTCAAGAGGGCAAGGGGAAAGATGAGGAGACAGAGGGAGAAGAAGATGCTTTTTTTTTTTTTAAGGAAAGGCTAGGCATTGTGAGTGAATGAATTGGAATGTGTAAAAAATAGAAAATAAAGAAGAAAAAAACGATGTCTATGGTTTTGGAGAAGTGTTTTACCTGGTGGGTTAATGATGAATGCATTTATATAGTCAGCTTTATGATTAAAGTGTCTGTAGGGCTGTGCTTAGTATATCGTAACGAAGTACTTGACAATACATGTATCGTATCGAGGGACCTGTATCGTGATACGCAAATAAAAAAAGAAAACTCATTTAATATGCTTGTTTGATCCCATTGTTAATTCAGAACTTATCACAACACACACTAACTACTGCAATAACAGGGTTAACTTTCTGAGCATGTTCAGCATAATAAATAATGTCTATTTAGTGCACGCATAATATCATTTTTCATGGGATATGTACTGTATTATGGACGCTGTACCAGGATACTCTTGTATCAAGATATGTATCGCATGGTGAAGTTGTTGGCAATACCCAACCCTACTAGTCTGGAAGTCTAAATGTAATAAAAATGTTATAAAATGTGCAAAATCAACCACCTGGTCTTGAATTTTATGTGAAGTTGGTGATGATATTCATTATTATATTTTTCTAAAGTCCCTCCTTCTCTAACTAACTATCAGAGTCCCTGTAGGTTGTCGCTTTGACCAATGACATGAACTTCCCTTGAGCTGGCTTGCAATCATTTGTGATTTAAAAACAGGCAACCAATCGGGAAGGGAGGGGGAGGAGCCAGATCTGTTATTTTCTCAAAAAAGTGTCCCTCTTTCTCTCTTAATTTTCCCTTTAAAGGGACACACTGAGAGTAAAACTTAATTTTTATAAAGTTTTCATTTTTGAATCAGTCTGCTGTCTCTTAACATATAAACTTTCACTTGAAAACAAATACATTGCCTAATCTTTGAGTCATTGTTTTTCTGTATTGTAACTTCAGAACAATTTTCTACAAATGCCTTTTTCTCACGGCGTGGGTGACGATATCTCCACTTAAGTATCACCTGCTGACACCAAAGTTTCCAGTCTTATGGAGGCTGTTCAGAAAGATGTTTTTAAAATGTAATTTATAGTCTGAAATTTTACATTTCTAGTCGGAAAACAAAAAACAGGCAGAATTAGATGTTTTTTTAAACAATCTTACCACTTCAAACTTCCTTATTCAGAAAATAAAGAAGATATACAAAATCTTTGTATCCAAATTATATCACCCAAAAATATATACATATAAACCTAGCTCTAATCATTAGTATAGGCCTTTTTTTTTAGACATTTTTAAACACAAAATATTAATCTATTAGAAAACATGAATTATTATTTTGAACTACTAAAAACAATAAAAAAGGAAACACAAGTATGAACGGAAACAATGAAAAGAGAGCACAAGTGCAAAAAACCTCCTACACCCCACCCCCTCTTTCCACCACGATGTCAAACACAAACAAGTCTTGAACAACAACAAATGTTAGTCCACGGTCGAGCCCAAAGAGTCCACGTTTGTTCAAAGTCACTCCGATAAAACCGTATAATGTTCATTTCTTACTTGAAATGAATATTGCAATTTCGGTTGCAGCTTGTTATGACACATTGTAGACGGGTCCCAAGGCTACACCAGCTGAGAAACATTGCTTTGGAGAATAGGTGGCGAGGAAAAAAATGTGATATATTTGCAAAGAGGTTGAGCATATGGCTTTGAATAATTGGGGAGTACAAGAAACAAAACAATTAAAAAATAAAGAGGCTTACTCTGTTCAGACAAAAAGAATATCTCCAAATTATTGTTCTGATCTCAACTCACACATTGACTTAGTTGTCTTCCATAATCAATCATTTATGTACTGCAGTAGTTGAATATTGCACATAATGAGAAAAAAAAACCTGTAAGTCAGTGAAAAAGGGAAAAATAAATAGTGCTTTACTGCTTGAACATTACCAAACCAGATACAACTAAAGAAACAAAAGCAGGAAAAGGGTAAGCGTTGAGAAATTAAAATAATTTACCAATCATAAGTGAGAGAAGCTTCTGGACTTTGGAACTCACTCCCACAACTCTGTACAATCCTTGGTCATTGATACCTACAAAAAAAAACACACATAAAATGCATTATTAACATCAGTAATATGTAATCCACTCTATTGAAACGACCCCTGCATCAAATTGTAGCTTGCTGTGCGCCTAGACCCGTCAACATTGGGACAAGTCTGCCCTCTAGTGTTCAAGCAATGGCATCACAACACCATTCTACTCGCACCATTACTCACCCCTCGTTTCTATGGCGTTAATGGAGTTCTTCAGAAAATGTAAGCCTACATCATCCAGCTGCGCATCAACTGGGAAAAATAAAATATGAATTACAAAAGTCATGACAAAAACAGTCTTTTTAGATTCAGCTGTTCACTTACTTCCTCTTTCTTTCGAATAAGTCCTTCCTAGATAATGCCCAATCTGTCACAAATAAGCAAAAAGGGGAGTAAATGCCACAAGAGCAATTTGAGTGAGGTTAACAGTATCTGCTACTTTCTCATGAATGTAGTGGATTAAAAAGGGAAGAGCCAGATTGCGTAAAGAAGAGAAGTGTGATAATGAAGTGTGACTCACGGGTTCTTTCCCACCCATCGCCTGCATCCAAAACTTCTGGTCGTCTTCCGATAGGGCTTGGACTGTCAGCACCGTTCCTGGCCTGAAAAATAAAATCACAGCAAACTACATTGACTCTCATGCTATTGTTATAATTACCGGAATATGTA
This sequence comes from Lesueurigobius sanzi, assembly GCA_900303255.1. Lineage (NCBI taxonomy): Eukaryota > Metazoa > Chordata > Actinopteri > Gobiiformes > Gobiidae > Lesueurigobius > Lesueurigobius sanzi. The sequence goes on along the minus strand of OMNZ01109459.1, from coordinate 25,173 downwards.
TATATTCACATTCACAATAGAAAAAGTGGAGGAAAACAGTGATACCAAGACCAGCACGGCTACGCTGATAAAGAGGTGTAACAAAGGGATAGGTTTGTTGTTTTTCCTTTGTATTCTGTTACAATCTGTAAAGTATGTTTGTTTGTTTTGTTTTTAAGATACAGTAGCATAAAGGGAATGTCTGCGCTGTTCATTTTATGATGTAAACTAAAAGGGGAAAAAGAAAAATCTTAAACATTTTTTTTTTTGGAAATGGTCAAACAGATTACATCACACCAGCTTACACCAGGAGTTTACACATTTCCTTTCAGCATGAGGGTCCTTGAGTAATTATGAGACTTGGGTATATTAAGTATACAGTGTGTACAACACTCAGTAGTCGAAATGATTCTTCAAATAAACTCAAGCTTGCAATTTTCAGGGTCATGTTTCAGGGTAGGGCAGGGCGGCTTGGAAAAAAAATTTAATCTCTTTTTTTTTGCTCAGTGTGGACGATTATAAATATTTTGAATCAATTTTATTCTAAACTGGCTTTACCTGGACTCCTGATCTTTCAAATGAAGACAACTTATCGTCAAAACTGAGTCCAAGCTTTTGCTATCATTTACTTCATAATAGTAAAAGCTTCTACACATCAGGCTACTGCCGTCTGCATGAATCAGGCCTATACTCCATGCATTCTGACCTGATACACGGCCCATTAGATTATTTATGAAGTAAAAGTAATTTCACAATAAGCCACAGGGTTTTCAATAGTGTTCACGTGCTGCTGTCCCCACACACGAGGGGGAAAGGGGCGGAGTTTAGCGGTGCTCCCTGCTCACACTCAGAATGAGAAGAGTGTGGAAGAGGGAAACGAGCACCGCTCTAGCCGAAGAAAACTACATTATTCACTTCTGAAACACGACATGCGGCTTCTGTAAAGGAGCGGGGGATTGTCAGAAAGTCACTAGGTCTCATTTCCGAAAACAGTCGCAACAGAGCTGTCAGAAAAGCTACTAGTGATGGGATTTATACTGTAGCTCTTTAATGGGAGCAAGGAGCCGTTCAAAAGACTGGCTCCTTTTCATTTATTATGACGCCAAACAGAAAACGTACATTATTGCAAAATCTAATCATAAAATAAGTACATTTTTCTTGAAATTACTAAAATAAGAGAAAAAAATATTACATCAAGGCTTAAGAAAAAGATAAAAATGAAGAAAAAACAATTAAAATTGCCCATGGAAAAAGAAAAGAAAATTGAGGAGAAAATGCAGGTAATATAGGTAAAACATGTTTAATACCAGCCATTTTATCTCACCAATATACTTTTTTGTGTGTTTGAGAGTTAATTACCCTTTGAAAAGTGCATGTAACTAAAATATTGGGCCATAATTAACAGAATTTGTTTACAAAAAGCTGCTGTTGTGATGATTATCTATTTTGTTCAGGGTAAATCTGTAAAATTCAGTGAAGAAAATGATCTTGCTCTTTTCACAATTGAGATTATCACAAATGCATTATCTTTAGATGGACTCTTTTTCACAAACCACTGAACAAGGACAAAGCTAATTTCATTAAAGAAATCCTTCACAGGACCTATAATTTAGTTTAGTTTCCTCTTAAACTTAATCACCATATGAATAATAGAAAAAGGTGACTGTGTTCATAAGTTAATCTGCTGATGAACCAAGAGGAAATGTATCAATGTGACTTGATACACAGGAGTTGCTTCACCCAAACTGAAATGACGTCAGACTATGACACTTAGGAAAAGGTTTGGGGAACTACTTGGAACAGAGTGGAGAGCTACAGGGTGGAGATCCCTGGATGACGCTGTACACACACACAAATACAATTTTCAAACAAAACACATTTCTTTCATTTCTCGAGCCAACTTTCAAACACATTCGCGACTCTGAATTGGCCAGTATTCAGTCGAGCCGCTTCGGTGCGAGCAGTTGCTTTACTGAATGTATATCGACTTACAAATCAGAGTCATAGTGTGATGTGATGTCTCAAATATCCATTCTAAACCTGGGAGGGCAGTCACACTTCTATTAATACAGGGAAGGGGCCAGACGGAGTTAAGTCGTGTGACAAAATAAGATACTGTGTCTATTATAGGAGCGTGCGACCAATGTGAGCAATCCCCTAAAGCAGGAGTTCCATAGTAGTGGCCGGGACGCTCCGAGGGGTCGCAAGGCCGTGGGTTGGGGTGCCAAGATGATTTCAAGATGAAATAAAAAGAAACTTGCCACTTTTTGCATATTATTTAGTGTAGAACAGCATATGTATTTATTTATTTGATCGGGACATCATACTTTATTGAAGATATCTTAATTTTTGGGGTTGCAGCCAAAAAATTTTTGACAATCCCTGGGTTAATGCTAGATAGTCCGCTCGGGAGTGATTTTGGACAGAATTACGAGTTTATCTGTCTGAATATATACCTAACCTTAATCATATTCCTGTTCGTAACCTAGACCGTCCCTCCCGAGCCGACTGTGTAGCGTTAGCCGAACCCCTGTCCTAAAGCACAACATGTTTAGCAGCCCTGATTCTTTCCATGCTAAAAAATCTCAACAGTAAACAAGAGCATAGTGAAGCTAGCACTGTGCCTGCTGCTGCTACAACAAACACACCAGGCACTATTCTGTTTAGTCAGGACTCACTCGTCCACAACTGTGTCACTCGTACTGTCAACAATCCATGACACGCAAATCATCCCTGTGTTAGACATAGGTGAGGCGTTAGATTAAGGAGAGGGAGACTGACAATAAATACATCTTTCTAAATGCTTTATGGGGCGATGTTTTTGCTAACCATTAAGACATGTTGATTAAAACCTCGTAGTTCAGGCTAATGTATAATTAAAATTGAGAACTGGCTTTACTTAGACAAACTTCATTGAGTCTCAAGGGGAATTGCGCTGTTAATTGGTTAGTAATCTTAACCAATTAACAGCAAGAGAATAGCACTAATAATAAGTATAGATGATTGAAAAGGATAATTAGTTAAAAAGGCAGTATAGGGAAAATCTGGGAATATAAACATTAAGTAGATAAAATATTGAAAATGGGATCATATATAGGGCTGGGAGGATATGTACCACGATACTTAAGGATCATGGTACCTACAGTATTGTGTCCAAAGTTTGAGCTTTCACTCAGACACACAGATTATTCATACTTGCCTATTGTACACCTTCTTGCTGTGAAGCACAAGTTCTAAATGATATGCTGTCTTAGCCATGATATAACTTTACAAAAAAACAAAGCTGTAACAAATAAATTACATTGCAGAGCAAAATAAAAAGTGGAGAATTGACACAAATGACAACAATGAGTTGTATCACAGTCAGAGCGGTGAGTTGTTGAACAGGTGGATTGAGTCTGGTGTGAATGTGGCCCTGAAATGTTAGCTACAATAAGCTACAAAAAGTACCCACTGCTGTAATTTAGCATTTCACACAAACAGCCATTTTGATTTGATCCTGCAGGCCAATTGTTTCCAACCTGGGGCCTGGGCCTCAGGGATCGATCTTACCTGTCTGTAATGTCCAGCTCTAGACAGAACCTCCTGTCCAACATGTCTGTGGTTTTGCGTACGCAGGATTTCAAGGTAATGGATTCAGTCTCACCCTAAAATGAGAAAATTTTAATTGAATAAAATGAAGAATAAAGTCTGAAAATGATGTAGTTCTAAAGATAAAACACCATGACTCACAATCTTTCCTCCTGATCTGTGGTCAAACGTCACCATGTGTAGGATTTTCTGCTCTTTGACAAATGTGCAGTAGCGCTTGACCCAACTTGACCCGAACGGAGGCGGTCCTACAAAACAGTTAAGGGAAATGAAGAGATTAGCCAATGTAGTTGAAGGTTTAATTTGGAAATACTGTATCTAGTGATAGTACTTTTTAGTCCTGCATTGATATATCCACACACACACAGCAAAATAACATTACAGCAATAGTCAAATAGTCAAATGTTGTTAAAGAGCATTTCCTCTTTGCACTCTGCGTGTGTCTTGTATTTGTGGTTTGTTATTGCAAAACCAGGATGTGTGTGAACCAATATCACACTTTCTCATAACAGGCAAATTAAATTCAAATTGTTGTAATTTTAATGATCACAAAAGAAGGAAAAAAAATGGCTAATATGCCTTTATAGCACAGACTTAACATCAATAACATTTAATAACTGTCAGATAGATAAATGTACGATTATACAAAGCTTTGCGAGAATGATTTAATCTATTATCCATGAAGTGGATTATCAGGAAATCTGTGTCCTCCTATTATTACATGTACACACAAAGGGTTTTGAATAACAGGGTTGAAGAGAGGTGTTTATTGTCAAACAGCCGGCTGACTAACTCGCTGAGCACGCTGGCGAGTCAGCGTCCTCATGATGCTTCAGCAGGAACAATCTGACTTCTGCTACGGCTGCATTTCCCTCGTCAACAGTGTATCCCACATTTCTGTTTAACTAGTTACTTTTGTAATATGTTACCCCCAACACTGCCCAACACACAGAGGTGGGCGAAGTAATAATTTCATTAATTGAGTAAAGCAGACAGAATGTCATTCATAGAATATGGAAGATAATGCAAAAACCTTTATTTCACTCAATTTTAGTGGTTTGCGTGAAGTCAGTTATTGTCAAAAAACCTGTTTGTTTACGCTTTTCAACTAGAAACTAGCCAAATGTGCCTGATCAAAAGTTTACATATTCTGCATCTTGAAACAAACAGTCCAATTTTGTCAGAGAGTCCTGTATTTCAGCTGAAGTGAGTTTTCCTTTGCTCCTGAACTATTTTCCTGGCAGTTGTTGAAGGTCATGTAAACGTTAGCTCAGGGACATTTGAGTAGTTTCTGTTTCATTATGATTTCAAAAGAGTAAACTCAGTTCTTTGGCAATAAATGGCTTCACACAACCACTAACAATGAGTGGAAAAAAGATTTTTGTGTTATCATTCATATTCTATGAAAAATGGCCAAAAGATTGAGAGGGTATGTAAACTTTTGGCCACGACTGTAAATGACCAAAGTAGAGAAAAACAACAGATTTATTGATACTAAATTAGAAAACATTTTTTGCAAATGTATTGGAGTAGAAAGCATTATATTTGTTTATCAAATGTAGTGAAGTAAAAGTAAGTTTTCAGCAAAAATACTGCAAATACTGCGAAGTACTCAGTACTTCAGTAAATTTACTTTGTTACTGTCCACCACTGCTAACACAGTAAGTATTAACAGCATCAAACCGCTTTCTTCGTAGTTAAGTAAAACGCTGCCTATCTTGTGAAGTACTTTCTGCTTCTTAATCAATCAATTTAGTTTTGTATCGCCCAAAATCACAACAGGAATTACAGACACCAAAACAAAAAGATCAAAATGAAATGTCAAAAACAGATGTAATGTCAAACAAATGTAATAGCTAAACAACATGAGCCTTGGGTAACCCTCATCCTTAGACCCTCCGCGGCAAGAAAAAACTCCAAAAACAGGAAGAAAATGGAGAAACCTCGACGAATCTTACATTATGAAAGGCTCTGTACCTTCTTTGCAAATAATGAAAGAGGGAGTAAGTAAATGAAATGGTTTGTTGTGTCCACACTCTTTCCCAACACATTTCTAAAATATGTGTGTGTAGGGATGACTTGATAAGCCCCTTTCACAACTATAGGCACTCACTTTTCAAAAACTCAGTATACAGTATAATTTGATGCACTGTATTTTTCCCACAAATGTCTGGATGAAGAAGGACTTATAAAGAAGGACAAAAAATGAATGCCACTACTAGAAAACCATCAGTTATAGAGCCATTAACAATAGGATATAGCAATGAAAGGCATCTTGTGGAAAACGCAGTGTACCTTTAACTAGTTTATTCTCAAAAATACACTCCATTTTACTGTTTACATGCTTACGTTTCTCCTGCACATAGAGGTAGCCTTCACAGCTGATGGGACTGGTCTGTCTGTACTCCTGAGGGGCCTCCCTGATCTTCTTCATCAGTTCATACACCTCGGACCTCGCGCCCTCAAAGCGACTTCTCGTCTGGAAGAGAGGACACAGCGGAGTCATACAAAAAAAGTGACGGTGTGTAAGGCTTCTGAGGCCAGAGGAAAGCCACTTGGCCTGTAACCAATACATCTGAAGTGTGATTATACTGTAACAACTGTAATAAATAAGCAATGCATATTTTATTAAATAATAATTGAAAAATAGCAAAATGTTTCTTACATTTTGAATATTTATTTGAAGCTCTGTTTTATAATGGTCGAAGTCGTTGGCGAGCTCAAAGCCTTGGTGATAAAACGTGAAGACTGTCTGAAAGAAAGCCAGCATCTGCAAAACAAGATAAAAAGCAGATTTAAAATGAAACAATGATAATAGCCATTGATACTATAAACTAAAAGTGAAACTAAATAACAGAGAAAATATGCTATATTAAATTTTAATTCCAAAACATCATTAGGGCTGCACATTATGAGGTGATGCAATATGTACATGCTAAAAGCCACAGTATTACATATTCTTTGCCATCACAGCGTAAAACCGAAACACACAGTAAAATGTACACATAAGATCAGTTTTATTTATGATTCTCCTGATCAAATTATTTTGTATTTAAGGCTTGTTTAGACAGAATTTGATAAAAAGACGGATTGCTTAGGATTTAGTTTAATCCCAAAATTCAAGACAGTTATTGAATATTGTAATTCTTTTCTCGTCATGCAGCCCTATTACATTGTATGAAATATTTGTTTTATCTCTAGATCAGGGGTGTGCAAACTTCAACACCAAAAGAGTCACTATGTCCCGTACAACAAAGCACACACTTGTCTATTGATAAAATTAATTGAAAAAAATAATTTAAAGATAAGTCTTATTTGTTTTATTGATTTATTTATTGTAATTTTATGAAATTGTGAAGCATTTTGAATTGCCTTGTGTATGAATTGTGCTCTACAAATACATTTGTCTTGCAAAAAGATGACGTGAGGATGAACGCTTCAGAACTGGCTCAAAAACGTGTGAGAGAGAACGTGGACACAAGGTGCACTCTAGGATAAGGCCGTATCATTTACAAAAACAGAAGAGTTAACTTGCTGAGACCGTACCGTGAGTGTGGAGGTAAAGCAAGAGATCCACACAATGTGTAGAAAAATATGACTAAAAGTCCTTTAATAAATACATGGACAACGCCAACGCATTTCGACAAACGTCTTCATCAGGGCATAGTTCATTTCACATTTGTCTTGCCTTGTCTAAATATTCTTAGGATTCTTAGGATCTACCCTCCATCTGATCTATGTAATTTCGTTGTACATTGTATAATGACAAATAAAGCGCTTCACTTCACTTCACTTAACAAAATCTTACTTTTATACGAACATTTGAAGACATCAACAATGTCTTGGGGCCTGACGGCATCAGTATGTTACTGGATGGATTACTTCACATTCAACAAAATGAGATCCAGTGGTCAATCTCTCACTTCTCACCCGACAATTGTAAAACAAAGTAGACCTTCATTTTCAGGAGAGACCAGGGCAATAATTGAAGCACACAAAATTTTTGGGCCCCCCTAAGCCGCTGCACAGTCTGCTTGTGGGTTAGGGCCAGCCCTGGTCACTGCCTTAGTTCAAATGTAGTCAAATATTCATAGTCACTTATCACTCACTTTTTGATTTTTCCATCAAAGCTCAGAAGAGCCGCAACTGTGGCGTAGCGCTTTTATTTAATTCTTAGTTAAAACAGCAGAGATTAGTGAATGAATTTCAAAAAAAATATAAAAGAAAACATTCTTACACATTTTAAATGCTTTTTTGTTTGATATTACTGTATCTATTACTATTTAGTTTTTACAGTGGGGGTTTCGGATTGTTCACATGGTAAGTTTGGGAACACCTGCTCTAGCTCACAATTGTCCTACTCACCGGCTCGACACATTCAAACTTTTTCCTCTCCTGGATCTCCTGCAGTTGGCAAATATATTCCAGTGACTCCTCCTGAAAGTGCATCCTCATCTGCTCCACCTGGCCGTCAGCCTGAGGAACACAGAGACATAATTATAGTCATACACAAACCAATACGAGTTATGTGACCACACAGTCAAGTACACCCTTTTGTAGACTCCGTTTCTACTATAATCAAGAAAGGCACAACTGTAGAAGGAGAATGAGTTAGCTAAATATGTAATTTAATGATTTTATTTATTTATTTTTAATTGGTGGTAGTGGGTCTGTTCCAAGTACTGTCAAAGTATAGGCCCAGGCAGTAAACTGTATGCGTCAATTTAATTTGTAATACATTTAAGCCTACAAACTACCACTCCATCTACAGCATTAATACTGTATAATTTTACCAATTCTCAACTGAATTATTTGTTACTGTCCCTAGCAAACAAATAACAAAACCACAACAACAAAAATGTATTATGGACAATAAATGAAGTTGTTCTTAGTAGCAGTCCTCTAACAGCTCATAGTTAGGGTGACCAGATTTTTCACATTAAAAACTGGGAACAAAAATTATAATATTTTTTTTTTGTAATTTTTCTCTTTTTTTCATGTTTTTTCATGATTTTTGCCACGTTTTTCTTGCGTTTTTTCTCAAATTTATTTCGTAATTTTTCTCGTCTTTTCTTATATTTTTTGTTATTTTTTTGCAGTTTTATTTGTAATTTTTCTCACGATTTTTCTTTTTTTTTCATAATTTTGTCAGCTTTTTGTGTGATTTTTGTCATCTTTTGTCGTCATTTTAAAAAAATTGTTATTTTTTCATAATTTTTCTCACATTTTTATTGTTACATTATTTTTTATTGTCATTTTTCCCGTGTTTTTTTGTACTTTTTGTAATTTTTTTCACATTTTTTGTCTTGATCAAAACTCATAAAGTATCAAGTCGGCTTTGGACATGGCACTGGTGAAAAACTGGGACAACTGGGAAAGAGGTTGTGTAAAACTGGGACAAATGAATGGTTTCAGATAAATTCACAGGGACATGGGACAGAGGGCTCAAAACTGGGACTGTCCCGGGTAAACCCGGACGTCTGGTCATCTTACTCATAGTAGAAGAGTGGGGCCTGAAGACTTGGAGTCATGTCTGGACCTTACAATTGCTAAATGTCAACAGAGTATTTTACATTTTAAAACTAAAAGTTCTTTGCTACTCTAGTAATATTTGGAAAGAATCGTAAGACTAAAAGGAAGAGGATTTAAGTTCATGCACTTGGAGCTCACCAGAACTGGTCATTCACTTCATGTGCGTGGGTGAGAGTTCTGACCCAGAGTTTAAAGTGTTTTCTTCCATTCCATTTTGAGTTCTGAGAAAAGGCCACTGTCGTAGGAAACCTCTGGAGTGGCTCAGTGGACTAGCACTATCACTATACGAGCTGCTGACAGAAGCCTGGCTCGGCTCCACCTCCTACAACCGTCAGTGGATCGAGATGAGTGAGATATAATATTGTATGTGTGTTAGAGGTAAACTACAGGAAGAAAAGTCGCTATCTCATCCAACTTGCAAATTTGGTGAAATCATTTTATAGGGCTACAAGGGTGTCACAATTAGCAAGTTTCAAAGGCTGGAATTATTTAGGTTTTAGATTGTCCTGTGCAACAAACACAATACTAAATACAGTAAGGTTTTATTCTTTTTTAATTCCTTGTTTTGTACAGTGCATTGCAGAACTTAACCCACTTGCCTTACAAACCAGACAGGCTAAAACATAAACTAAAGACTAAATATTCACCTTCTATAGATGGCATACTAGAGGACAAAGCCAAAGCCAAGCGAGGGGGAAGGAAGGTCTGCTATGAAAATCATTATTTTTCACTCTTCTTAGACATTTCTTGGCAAACTACAAGCATATTGACACAAAAAAGTAAAGGGGAGATTGGGTCCTAAAATGATTGAATGTTTTGATACAGCAGATTGTCCACTAGAGGTGAAAAATAGGCACTCAAAGCTATAGCCACTAGCATGTAGCATGAAGCTAACATTACCATGAGGTTAGAATTCCCCGTTCTACGCACACATTTGAGCCTTTTGCACAATTTTGTCCTCTGTATCTTTATTTGGTAGATAATACATCCACAATTCAATAAAAATAATGGCTTATACTTAAGTAAGTGTAAGCCATTAGTTTCTCAAAGCGCTACACTGTAGACATTATTCATTTAAGGCATACTCAGTGGCGCCCTCGCCCCTCCAACCACCACCCACTCACTCACTCTTTCTTTCTGACCTATTGTACATGTTTTTGGTGGTAGGGGAAACCAGAGCACCCAGAGGAAACCTACGCAGACACGGGGAGAGCATGCAAACTCCACGCAGAACCGGGACCTTGTAACTGAAGCACGCACGCTAACCGTGCCGCCCAATTCAGCATTTGTTATTAAAGTTGTTGTGGAGCAGTCGGTGAAAAGGGCAGGTATTTTCCCCCTTTGTTCCACCCCTCAGTGCAGCTTCCAACATGACTGTTTGTGGGCGATCCCAAATATGCTACCTATATCTGGCTGCAATGAAATCGTAATATCTCTATACCCAAGTATTTTTTCCCAATAATAAGTCTAAAATTAAAGACATTTTGTATTATTTAAATATATTGGCTGATGTCATGACTTGATTTTTTTTATTTTTTATAATCCTAACAACATAACCTAACTTTCTCTGATCATTTCAGCACTTTTCCTCCATTACAAAGCATAACTTGCTAATGGCTAGCATCATAGGAGGTCAAGGTGTTTAGTATGGTCACAAATTTAGGCTGTATTTCTTGCCTACTTGTTCTACTTGCCTACACCAGTGTTTCCCAACCAGGGGTATGGGAGAGGTTAGCCGTGGAACTTGAAATAATTTCAGATACAAATTAAGATGAAACAAATTGCATTTTTGATTATTATGGTCAAAGAAAAGACGTTTTAAAACATTTAACTATAAAGAGTGAGTTTGAGAGTATTTAGCCGTCTTTTACCTGACAATTTTTTTATTTTTGTCATTCACTTTCTAACTTATCAACAAAAACACAGAAGCAGGGGTACTCGGAGCATAAATGAAAGGCCCTAGGGGTAGGTGAGACAAAAAAGGTTGGGAACCACTGCCCTACACCATGGCCAAGGTGGCAAAAAGTATTTCAAATCCATTCTGTGTTAACAATTTCCCAACAAATTGAACTGACAATTAATACAAGTGTTTTATTGGTGAGAAAAAAAGCATACTGTAATCTGTGTGTTAGTGAGCATTGGAGCAGGTTTGTTTATGATTTGAGATTTACACAAGTTTATTTGCTCTTGCGATGGTAGTAGTCTCTAATAACACCATCAGACACATTTACTCTGTTCCCTTTAATGTGGATAAAGTTCATAACTTTTGAAGCTGTAAAGGAATCATTGTATTTATCTAAGCCTGATAATCAGTCATGTACCACAGCCCCCCTTTGGTGACCACAGTCAGGAACAGAACGGCCCGTGGCAACTATGTCAACAATGGCGAGTGCGCTGGTGCCTACAACGTATGTGCAGGCCTTACACGGAAATAAAGCAGGAATCCAGCTCCGGGAGAGAGACAATGAGAGGTTGTTTTATTCCACCATGATTTAGGACCTAGATCATTTATATTGCAGCGGCGTGGGATGTTCCACAACTAACAGGGACTCATGTTGACCTTGGTACAGCAGAGTGAGCACACATTTCCTCTCCAAACAAGCCAGGAAAAGTGCCGCGCGCGTCGGACGTCAGTGGAAAGTCGACTGGATCCAGCGGGCTTTGCACCGAGGCTTGTCACTCCATGCATCAAAGCGCCAAGTCAAAAGGGGCATTTTCAAAACAAACACGCACTCACCCCATCATTTTGTGTCCAAACTGAACTGTTTATATTCTATTTATAATATATACTATATATAATATATATAATAAGTGTGTTACAGTGGTTGTGTGGAGATGTTACCTCTAGAAGCTGGGGCTCTTTCTTCTTCGCTGACATGTTTAAAAGTTTCTCCAAGGAGCTGTAGTACTTCTCGGTTTCTTTTTCGTACTTCTTTTTTCCGACCTGAAACATAGAAACAACATAGGAGCATGTACAAGTGACGGATAACTTCTATGGAAAGACATTTTAGCGGCTGAATTATCTTGCCGCTTATTTAAAAGGAGGTATATTACATAAAATTGCCTTTTTTGAGCTTTCAACAGTGTACTAATGCTGTATCTGGAGTGGTATTCACAGAGTTCAGAGTAATCAGATTCACTTTTTGCCACTTTTTGTTCTTTCTCCTTTGCATGGAACTGTATTTCCTGGATTTTGTAGCATCATAGATAGAAAACAGAACTGTCTTCAACTCCAAACTCATATATTGTATAGGATTTTTTGGGGCCCGTACACTTTTTTGGACAGCAAAGGGTAAAGGGGGCGAAGTGCGGGAAGAGTCATTCAGCCAAGTTGGAACTAGAACTCACAAATCGCAAAGACTGCAATGAACATTCTCCCCTCTGACTTGAGATTACAATGTTCTTCTTTTGTCTTAAGTTTAATTATAGCAATAATATCTGATAAAGTGGTGGTTTTCAAACTAAGCACCACCCCAAAAAAAATAAAATAAAGAGATCTTCCTAGTACAGGGGTCTCCAACTTTTTTTTACCGTCTGAGCTACTTTTGCGTTACAAAAATGGAAGCGAGCTCGAGCTACTTATACTTCAAACTTGGTCTCTAGGACTGACAAAATTATTGTTCAATACAACAAAAGTAAATTACAGTATTTTCTGGTTTATACTTTGCTGTATTCACCGAAATGTTTGGAGATGTTTTGATCAGAACAACAAAAATTGACTCATAAAGCGTATGTAGAAATGTAGAAATCCTTTGCCGAGCTACTTGGAAAGGGATGGCGAGCTAGTGGTTGGAGATACCTATCCTAGTATCTTCCGGCCAAGATAAAGGATCAAATCAGGACTGAACCAGGCCTACACAAGTTCTAAAAAAAACTACATTGGACTAAATAATGTCTTCACTAGGTGTAAACCATGTCCCAACTAGAAAAATGCCAACTTGAATGCATAACTAAAACATAAAAGAAATGATCTAGTTAAAATGGAAAAGCCTAATACTGCACCATAGGTTCCACCGGAAGAAGCCGAGTTTATTTATTTATTTATTTGCTTTATTTGATAGAGACAGATACAAAAGAAAAAACATAGACAACTGTAGCACAGTAGTCTCGAGAGAATGTTTGAGAATGATTGGTTTAGATCAAAGATACAAAAGTGTCATACGTTACCCTGACTGCTCCGAGCTGCTCCTTCCTGAACTTCTCCAGGGGCTTCATTAACGTTTCGGTGATGTTTCTCATCTAAACAAAAACACACAAACGCCAGTAAGACAATGTCTCCACTATAGCTCCACTTAGCCTCAGCCGCTAATATTTCAGATGACGCAACATGTTTGGAGCCTTTCAAGTGTTTGTTTCCACTGAGTTGTGTTGGCTGTATAGTTTACTGGCCTGTTTGCTCCTATGAAAAATGTATGTTGTTATGCAATGGCTGTGCAAAGTTATACAAGCAAACGAATAATGTCCTGGCTCTGTATTGCAAGCAGCACACAAAAGATGATAAGGCATTTTCTTGGCTGTTGGTGTGAATTTTTTTACAAATCCTTGATATGTTTCAGCTACATTCTTCTGTTATTACAAAGAGATTTATGTAACACTGTGCAATAGCAGCTGGTTATAATCATTTTGTGTCGGACAGTGTAGCTAAAATTGGCAGTTCGGTGCATGTTACACAAGTTGAAACATGCATTACTGTTGAGATTTGCGGTTTCCAGATTGCTGACTTGATAGCAGGTAAATAAATGATAATTATTAAGGTTACTTAGAAAACTAATTAAACTAGAAAACTACTAAGGTTACTTAGAAAGGGTTTTGGACTATTGTCGGGTGGGTTTCATCTGTGTGGTCCAGTTTCCCTCAATAATTCTGACCAATGGCTAACGGCTAATACTTTAACAAACCTTGCTAAAAATCTGGAGATGAGGCTTTGAAGCATGGTTAAATTCAGAGAATAAAATTCCCTACAGGGTCAAAAACATGTCTCTTTCAATATGGAATATGAAGAGGCTTGTGACAATGTGCTCATAAATAATACATTTTTTTTTCCCCTGATTGTGATCTTGCAAGCTAGTTTATGCTAGCATTACTCTCACAGTCACCCAGAATAATAACTCTTTAGAAATACTTTTGGAAAGTTCAGAATGAGTTTGGACACAAATAAATATCGATAAAATTGTTGTGAACGAAGAAAAAATAGGTAAAGAGCCTTTAACTACATTCTCCTCATTGCTGACAATCGTGTTTTAATGTTTTAGCCCAGGAGTAGGCAATGTCAGCCCTGGGGGGAAAGTCTGGCCCTCTATTATGGAACTTTTGACCCCCCCATGATCATTTTGAGAAACATTCTTACAAGTACACTAGAAAAAAACACTGCCTCAGATACAAAAATGTCTTAAAAGTGTCTGAATTGAATTTGGCTAAGTTTAAGTTTTTTGCTTTTCCTATTTCAAGTGTGCAAGTCCAAACCGACTCAAAATCAACATAAATTCTCTAAATTGGAGCACATTTAGGTAATTTATCTGTTTAAGGCGTCATTCTTAAAAATTCTGAAAATGTCTCACTGACTCCTTTGACGAAGAAGAAAATCGGCCCCTCATCAGGACAACTTGCGACTATTCTAGTCCATTATATTAAAAAAACAAAAGTAACATCAACGCTCTGGTGTGACTAAGCTGCCAAGTGTCAAACGAAATGTACTGTGGAAAAACTTTGTCCTATAGGATTATAGCACAACAGAAAAAAAAGCTTATTCATCCATTGGCTAAACCGGAAGCACATTTGGCGAAAACACAAGCAAAAGCACTTTGGCTGGATTCACATGTCTGCAACAGTCACTACTAGCATTGTATTGCCCAGCTCTACCCTAAAGCTATGTTTTCCAAGTCAAGAAAACCACCACAGCTGCTGACTTGACTTGAGGATATGTCACACACACACACACACACACACACACACACACACTGTTCACATTCTCACATAAATTTCAGCCATTTAACATTTTCAGCTCATCTTTCTTCATTCCTGCCTTCATGCCCGGGCTTGCCTCCCCCCCCCCCACCGCCTTACTTTGCCCCGTGATGTCATCCCACAGGGGCTGGGCCGCGAGCTCAGTGTTTAGCATTACGATCCGTGTCTCAGCCCACTTCAGACGCGCCACTCAGACTTCATCCAGCTTTTTATGACACCGAGTTGCCATACACTAACACAGAGGGCTGCCGGCTGGTTTTGCAATCCCTGCTGCTGGCGTTCGGAGCCTTTGCCTGTAACGTGGAAGTGCACCGTAGACACTCCCGAGCCCGAGTCACGCCGACCCTCAGACAGGCACGCGGCGAGGAAGTGTTCAGACGTGATTAATGCAAGTCGCCAGAAGGAAGCGCTTCCTACTGTAAACTGGCATTGTGTGTGATTCAAGAGAAATATAAATAGTATCAATGTCAAGATGTGGGGTGGTTCTCTCATTTTCTTTTTGTTTTTTTAAAGATTGTTTGTCGCATAGACTTTATATAAAGGCTCAGTACCCAGTTTCTTTCTTACTAGCAGTGAAATGAAATGTGTTTTGGTTTGTGAAAAAAGACTGTCCATGTAATTATAAAGCCTTTTTCTTGAGAGCTAGCGTTAGTTTCTGTTCACATAAGTGGTGATACGTGCTTATAAACCTTCATCCCTGTGAGGAATTTGATGAGAGAAGTGCATTAGGAAAGTTGGGAATGAGTTTGGACACAACAGTTCAAATTTTTGTTTTTGTTTCATAGTTGCAAACAATCAAACAACTATCTCAGACACATTTAAGTTGACAAAGGTCTAGCCTTCATCTGTTCAGGATAGTTTTTGATAGACGTTATGCCTCTACAGTTAGTTTTGCCGCTACAGCTTTCTCAGCAACTAGCGATCTTTCAACCAAGGGTGTAGGATTAGTGTCAATAAACAACCCCAATACAAAATAAAAACTTTTTTTTTCCACTGTTGGGAATTGTTAATGTGTTGTAAATTCAGATTTTTCTTTTTGACTGACATACCTACATATACTGTATGTATGGCTAAAAATCGAATCGTGATCTGGTCTCCATGACGATCTGCTTTTTTGGGAACATTGTCATATCGTGATTTTGTGGTTTTTATGTTAAACAAAGCTCTGTACTCAAATACTCTCCACTCACTGCCTCTACTTTCAGGATTAAACCAGGAGAAAACTAGGTCTAAACCAGGTCTAAGATCGGACAAGATCTCGGACTGAATCTGGATTAAACCAGGACTAAACCAAGAAGTAAACCGGACTAAAAGCACATAGACTGAAAATCAAATGAAACAATGATTACCCTGCACTAAACCAGGACTTAACCCAAGACTACACCAGGTCTAAATCCAAGACCTCAAATCAGAAATAAACCAAGAGAACACTGGATCTAAATCAGGTCTAAACCTGGACAATATCACAGACTGAACTAGGATTAAACCAGGTCTAAACCAAGAGGGAAACATGTCAAAACTGAACAGACCTTTAAAAAACAATTTACACATGAATTGTGATAAAATCGAAATCGTGATTTAAACTAAAGAAAATCGTGATAAGATTTTTTGGCCATATCACCCAGCCCTACTAAAATCCAGTCTCTTGATCCATGGTTCTCTCCCTGTGCAGCTCCTCCCTTCACTGCTGCACTCAGGAACAGGCAACAAAACACTCTTTTGTCTCTCACACTAGTTGTCAATAAAAGTAAATTATGGAAAGAGCATAACAACTGTTTTCTACTACTGATCTTTTTGAGTAAAATGCCATCTAATTACGCGCACAGACATGGAGTGTTTCCGCTGCGCACACGAATACGTGCATGTAATTACGCTGCATAAACATACTGTAGCCCTGTTGCAACCCGAAAATGCGAAGATCCCCATGAATACTCTACCAGTTAACACGAAACAAAAAGTGTTGTGATGCTGACCCTCTTCTCACAGAGCCTAAAGTAACTTGATGATAGCACCAGGGCCGCTACTAGCCATTTTGGTGCCCTAAGCACAAAACTTTGATGGTGCCCCCCCTAGAAATTGGTCTAATTACACGGTTTCAGATGCAATAATTTAATTATTTTTTTGTTTTAATTTAATATTTAATCCCCCCCAGTGCCCCCCAGAACATGAGTTTCTCTGCTCCGCCCCTGCATCAGCGCCGCGCTCCGCTCGGTTCACACCACTTTCGCTTCGCTCTTTCTGCTCGTCTCTCACTCCGCGTGATGAGCACAGGCTTCAGCAGAGAACACTACAGGCTCCAGAGAACACTACACAGGTGTTCTCAGAGTCTGAACTCGTGTTTTTTAATGCACTTATTACGTTATGTCTGTTGTATGAACGGGGAAACGTGCCGCACGCATCACATCTCCGTGTGTTAATCATTGGCCACATTGACAGAAGCTTCTGTTCCTCGTCAGTTCTCATTGAAATAAAAGGCCGTTTTGTCAATTGTATTAAAAACAACAGCGCAAATATTGTGCAAAGTCATTCAATCAGTCATTAATGTGGTGCCCTCAGAGCACTTGGTGCCCTACACACAGCGCGTTACCAGCGTATAGGAAGCGGCGGCCCTGGATAGCACAGTGAAAAGATCTCCACATGAGACTGGAAATATTGGTGTCCCCATGGTCCCCACGCAAACCTACGCCCATGCTTTTAGCTGAAGACTTAACTACTACTGATGTAGTAGACCAAGATAGGTAGAACCAATAACAAGGCCAACCCCTCCCTACTAGATCAGCTGAAGATCAGCCAGCCTCAAAAAAACAAAAACAAACAAAGTTAGTTGCTGATGAAGCCTCTTCATGTGAAAGGCAAAACTACCCTTCCTAATACTAAAAACGTCCCAGATGAAGATAGAAAATCAAAATTAATCAAAGCCAGTGAAGAATTGGAGAAGCAAATTCAGCATACATTTGAAGCCAGGATTTGAACTAATGAACGCCAACATATGTGTACTGTAGTAATGTCTGCTGGTATTTCTTTTCTAAGACATTTTAAAACGTGTTTTCACACATTTTTTCAGATTGCTACTTAGCCTCTAATCTTATATTGTATATTATTTATAATATTTAATATAGTCTTATCAATGCAATACTCTTTAGGCAATATTTTTATTTTCTAATTTGTAAAGTTTATGGTATACTAAATCAAGCAGTGAGAAATCCACTCGATGGCAACACATGCAGCATTCACCCCAAGCTTAAATAAGATTAGCTGCTTGTTAATGTACTGTTTGTTCATGTAATGCTACTTTGTACTTGTCGCTACATTGCTGGTGTTGCATTTTGTAAGTTGCGTGCCAAGTCTGCTTGTGTCAACAGAAATCATTTTCAACACAGATGCAGGCTGGATCTAAGAAATGCCAAGGATGTGAAACTGGTAGCTCAAAAAAGAAGATAAAAGAAACACCACCACATGCTGCCACAGGCAGTTACAGTATCCCCCCTAAACTTCAGCAGGTTGTGACTGGCCGCACTCACCATCAGCTCCCTTTGGTCTTCCAGGTTCTTGAGGAATGACGAGAACTCTTGCAAGGACTTATCTGCAAAGGAAAGATGATCCAAATAAGGCCACAAATGAAATCGTGGCGTCTCAGTGTTGACACAGGCAGCTCATGAAGCATTATGATTATCAGATGTGCACACCGCAGACATCTACCAAAGCAGCACTTAAAGCTCCGGTGTAGACAGCACCAAGAACAAATAAATATTTACAGCATAGAGTCTGCCCTGGTGGCTGCAGAGCTGGTGGTTAGCGCTCAGAGGTGGGTAGTAATCACTCACATTTACTCAACAACTTGAGTAGCTTTATGAGTTATGACACAGTACTTTTTATATGGACTCCACATGTATTAGTTTGAAGTAGCAGCACTCGTGAGTAAACATATAAGGGGATAAAATGTGTGTGTTGACATATGAAAGGAGAATTAGAAGGCTATATCCATAAACTGTAGATGTGGGCCACAAGAAGGTCATCCATGCTAGCCGTTTAGCCATATTTTTGGAGCCACTACCATTACTAGAATTTGGACAAACAGTGTAGCACATGTTACGACAAACAAATGGAGGTCAGAACGACAAGTCTGGGCCCATTAATGACTTATAGAGGGGCGAAAAAGCAGTTTCAATGGAAAGCAAGAAGCTTTTGGAGCCGACCGGCCTGTGCCCCACTTCCTGTTAGGCTTCATGCAGCTAGCAATACTACATCCATCTTTTTCATGGTCTATTGTTACATCATGTACATTGTTTTAGGTCAGTGATTAACCAAACCAGAACTTCTGAAAATAGGGCTAATAAGTGGATGGAATTAGAATGAAGGGGTGATATTGTAATGCATTTGTTGCTGTTTGCGTTTAATTCAAGTTGAGCCGGTCTTTGCATTTTTGTCTTTGCATTTTTTATCTTTTATATTGTATATATTGTGTATGTCTTTATGATCTCTCTGCATGGGAAGCACTTTGGGCATCTAGCGTTGTTGTAAATGTGCTATATAAATAAAGTTGACATTGACATTGCATTTATATTATATTAATTATTGTTCTTGAACAGTCCCAAATCCCAGTGAAGTGAAGAGACACCCTCCTTATATAGATATTTAGTTCTTTCATTAGGTTTTAAGTAAGTTCATGCAAACCTTGGAAACTACAGTTGTACTATGTTTAATTCACTATGTTTAATTTACTGTGAAATTAATAGAAAATGCCAACATTATTCCAATAAAAGCTCAAGTTTTCCAGACTGGAAAAGAAAGTTTGGGTTGCCAATGAATCCAAAGAAATGCAAAGTACTAATAATTATATCTAATCTAATTATTAATAATGATTTATTATTAGTGGATTATGTCATTACTCAAACATAAAACCATATTTTAAAAACATTGACTCATAAGTTTATCCTTATTTTGTCTTGCATTGGCCAATGAGTCGTTGAGAACCAACATCTTACTCTACCCACCTCTACCTATTTGGGCTCATGCTGTGCAAGGGAAAACCACACGTACCAATGCAGTCCTCATCGTCTGTCTTCGCGTCACCGATGTACTCAAACTGAAACTCTCCCAGGCACTGAGCAAACTTTCTCTGCGCCATCCCCAGCTCTGCAAGGCAAGAGCACATCAAAAACATGTTAAAATGGTTAGACTCGTTTGCCTGTTGTGGTGATGCTGCAATTTGTCACAGAGCAAATACCCAGATAATCTAAATCATATGACAAAAGCTCAAATTAAAAATAGTCACATGGCATCAGATGGGTAACCACATTCTAAACATCCTGTGCGTAAGCACCATCTACATCCTGTAACTGAGCAAAGTGCAGTAAACACAAAAGACATGCACCACTCTGAATAAACAGTGTCAGTCTCAAGGCTGTGGGTGTGATATTGCAAAGTACAGTCCTGGAGTAAAACAATGACTGATCAAGTTTTATCCTTTCTTTTCCATTAAACTGTTAAAAATGTGGCTTTCACCAACATGGTTTATGGAAACAGATAAGATAGACTTTCAAAGGAGGGGTGCAAAACAAATTTATTGCTAACATTTGCTGAAAGACTGGCAATCCAGCCTGACTTCATGTACTGTATGACAGTATGAGATACATTGGACAGTCTGGGGTTGCGCTGTTGGTTGGCTCAAACTCTGGTGAGAACACTACCGGACCAATCACAGCACGGGAGGCGGGAGTTAGCGATGTGCCATTTTCAGGTAGTCAAAACACGGAGCCATGTTTTAACACAGGCTTATCTTCTGTTTTGAATGAGCTGAACTTGTCCTTAAAACCACAACAAAATAGAAAGACAATAGAAAGACAATTATTAAATATTAATAGTGCTGGGGCATCCCCTGTCCTTAGATCCTCCTTCGCGGCAAGGAAAAACAACTGGCTGCTATGAAGGCTTTGCTTTTTAAAAAGGTTTTCGCCACTCTTTCTACAGCATATATGTCACATTCGTGTTTCTCTGATTGGTTTACGAAGGGTTTGTTAGCCCCGCCTCTAGTTTTGGATTTGAAAGCCAGCCAACGGCGCAATCTTGCAATGTATCTCATATGTGGAGTCAGGTTGGCTTGCCAGGCTAATTTGCTGATGCAAGATGGAATAATCTGATAATTATTTACTTTTATTATGATTTTTTTTTTAAATACATGAATAATTAATACATTTTCTCTGCACACCGACTAAAAAAATCATGATAACTTAAGAATACACAAATTAGATTTGTTTTTGTAATGATTATATATACACTACCCGGCCAAAAAAAAAAAGTCGCCGCCTGGATTTAACTAAGCAAATAGATCTGGGGTTACTGCCATTGGTCAGTTTTAGGTTCAGCAACAAAATGGGCACAAAGAATGAGATCAGCTGATTACATGAACATCCTGAATGACCAAGTTATTCCATTAATGTATTCCTCGTTCCCTGATGGTACAGGATTATTCTAAGATGACAATGCCAGGATTCATTGGGCTAAAGAGTGGTACAGGAGCATCACTACTTAGCTACTACCACACACTTAGCCACCACAGAGTCCAGACCTTAACTCCACTGAGAATCGTTGGGATGTGCTGGACATGGCTTTGTGCAGTGGTCACACTCTCCCATCATCAATACAAGATCTTGGTGAATAATGAATGGAATGGATGAAAATAAATCTTTTAACACTGCAGACGCTTATTGAAACAATACCACAGCTAATGGTGCAGTCATCAAAGCAAAAGGCAGTCCAAGGGGCGTGTGACATTTCTTTTTTTTGGCCGGGCAGTGTATTTTACATCTACTCCCATCTTCTACTCTGCACTAAAACCTTTTTTCACGTACAAAGTTACATAAATAGTTTAAAATGACTGAAATATGTCAAAACATTACACCCCCCCCCTCTCATATCGACTTATAAAGTCATCTCAAACAACCTTGAAGGCTCTGTACCTGAAGTAAAGATTTTAATCTTCAGCCTGTGGGACACTGACACATTGCAGAGACAAAACATAATCTAAATCCATTTCTAAATAGTTCAGAAAAGCCCTGTGGTGGGATCTTTACCCATGGCGGTCCTCAAGAGAGGCACAGGAGAATGTTGAATGGATATTTTAAGACTGGCTGGGCTGTTCAGTGGGGACTAATGCTTCCACTATCTCACTAGCTCAACAGTGTCTGTCCTGGAGATTACTATACTGATATAAAAACAATTAAATCAAAAATAGTACACAACCAAACTGGCACATAATGTCTAGTATGTGTATATGATTGATTTTAATACTGAGACCTTTTGTTGACTTGTTTGGCAGAATTTTAGATTTTTTTGGGCATTTTTTCCACTCATGGTTAGTGGTTGTGTGAAACCATTTATTGTCTAAGGACTGTGTTTACTCTTCTCAACTCATAATGAATCAGAAACTACTGAAATGTCACTGATCTTAAATTTACATACGTCCATCTTGAAACAAACGGCTCTTTTTTCAGAGAGTCCTGTATTTCAGCTTAAGTTATTCGTGGGTTTTCCTGAACAATTTTCCTGCAGTTGTCGGTGATCATTTAATTCAGATTATTCAGAGATATTTGAGTAGTTTCATTATGATTTGAAAGAGTAAACACAGTTCTTAGAGAACAGAACGGAAATACTTGAAGATAAAATCAAAAAAAAAAAACTTGAAGTGGATTTTTGTTTACTGTAGCCTCAAACACCTCAATTCCTTCGTACAGAGCTACATGTGAATGGTGTTGGATAATTCTGCTTCAGCTTGACACACAAAATGCCACAGAACACCTGCATGCAACCCTCATTCAAGTTGTAGGTCATAAAAGCCACAGGAAGTCAATAGATGCGGAGCAGACAATGGGGCAGTCGATGCCTTGCTGGTTTTAAAGACTATACATAGCACTTGAAGGAAACATAACTTTTTTCTCCCACAATGATGTCATATTGTTTTGTTCACAAAATTTGACTGACAACTAAGATCAAAACAACACAGTATACCAGTAGTGAACAAACGAGCCCAGTCAGCATATTTTGGCTCGAGAGTGGTATGATTGTTGTAAATGCATAACTACACTGCATGTCTCCAGGCCATGGCTTAGGTTTTTAAGATATAATCACATATGGATCAAATAATAGTGTATTCGTGTTATTCTTTTTTGTTGAAACTAAACAAAAAAAAAATGGAGCTCAACTTGAATGCACAGATATTAAAGCACTTAGTTTGTACAAGGATCCAAGACACCAGTCCATAAAAGGGTTGAGTCAGTACACACCAATCCAAATAAACCATGTACTATGTTAGATAAAAATGTTTATCCTTATGAAGCCATCAAAGAGATACACAAAGTTCTGGGCCAAAATATTTCCTTTTTGTTGATGAATGCTCTCTAAGAAGATGTGCATGACTATTTTTAGTGTAGACCTCAAGCAAGTTACTGTGTGTGCTAGAGTTTATTGAAACTGTCAGCAATGGCACAAATTAGACAGGCTGGATATCAATATTCAGTATTTTCCCTAACAACACAAACAGCATTTCCATTTGGGAAGTTTCACAGCCTTGAAGCAAATCATGTTGATGTTTGAGGGAGCTATCAGTACAAGCATCGTAAAACAAGGACAA
Source organism: Lesueurigobius sanzi (assembly GCA_900303255.1). NCBI lineage: Eukaryota > Metazoa > Chordata > Actinopteri > Gobiiformes > Gobiidae > Lesueurigobius > Lesueurigobius sanzi. The sequence goes on along the minus strand of OMNZ01109459.1, from coordinate 1,478 downwards.
GAAACTTGTTTTGACAAGTGATCACTTGAACACGATGATCAAACACTACTTTCTGTGGTAAAATAGAGCAGTGGTTCTCAACTGGTACTATGTCAAGTCTCTACACGAAGAATTTAATTTGTAATGTAAAGTGCTGTATTTTTGACACAAATGATGTCTAAAAATGAAAATAACTCAATACGTTGTCAACAGACAACAATGTTTCTGTACTTTTTAAGCATTTAAATATTGAAAGAAATATTCCCCAAGAAAAGCTCACAACCTTCTGATAATGATTCTGTGGCCCACTTACAGGTATGTCCTGACCAGTGCTGCCGAGTAGCAGATTACTAAGTAATCCACTTTTGTAATTAGAATTACTTTTAGTAACGGAGTAATGTAACAAGATTACAATTGCAAAACTGGTAATTAGATTATAATTACTTTATCAAGAAAAACTCCATTATTTTTTTGTAATATATATTGATCTGAAGGAAACAGGGCTGGCTATGAAGCCGAGAATAATGCCAGTGATTCATATAAAATGTATGAAAACCTGTATCTAAATATACATGATCCTCTGGACTACACAATGAATGAATTTGGTAGTAACATAGATCCTGATTACAATTTCTATAAAGATGTAGTGAATGATTGTAAATATTACAGTGATGAACAATTTAAAGCGATTAATACAGAAGGCGCCTTTACAGTCATACATTTAGTAGGAGTTTGTATAAAAACTATAACAATATAAAAGAATATCTGAGTCAGTTTACTAATTTCTCAGTTATTGCTGTTTCGGAGACGTGGTTGGACACTGAAAAGGGTATTAACGTGGATATGGAGGGATATGATTTATTTACACTAAATAGGAATAAAAAAAAGGGTCGTGGAGTCGCATTGTATGTGGACACTAATCTGAAGAGTAAGTTGGACGATAGGAAAACAACCAGTATTGATGGGGGTATGGAGTGTCGAAATCGCCCTAGATAGTTCAAAAAACATCATTATTAGCTGTCTGTATAGAACACCAGGATCGTGTCTAAACACCTTTAATCAGGAAGTTGGAAGTCTGTTTGATAATTTAAACAAAGTTCATGTTGTCTGTGGCGATTTCAATATGGACCTTCTTAATCCTCACATAAACATACAAACATCAAACTTTATCACAACAATGTACAGTAATAACCTTCTCCCACTTATCCTCAAACCCAGTCGAATAACAAGCAGCACGGCAACACTGATAGACAATATATTTACAAATGAGATAAATAGAGACATTACAGCCGGTTTACTCATCAATGATATAAGTGATCATCTCCCTGTTTTTAGTATCTTCCATCAGTTCCTTAACAAAGCTCATACTCCTGAACCTGTCCCACAGCAACTGGTCCGATACAGAACACCTGAAGCCATGGCCGCTTTCAAGGCAGATCTTAGTGCCCAGACGTGGGATGAGGTCTATGCCTCAGAGGACCCTAACCAGGCCTATGATG